>JAPDHH010000203.1:0-147238 GCA_032158285.1 Phytophthora sansomeana
AATCACAGAGTTAGTTAACGGCACTCCCCTGTTCGATAGATGCACTTACGGTGGAGTAACTTAGCCGCCTTGCTTTCTCGCGCGTGCGCGGCTCGCTCAATCATGTTGGTGTGCTGGACGCTGATAGTTTCCGTCGCTGCTGCTGCTGTTGACGTCGTCGTAACTGGACCCACTTTTGCCCCAACGAAGCCTCATCATTTTGCACCAAGGGCAGATTCATCAACCCGATAGCTGCTTCGACGCTTGGCAGTGTAGCCACACTCCTGACTGCCTGTCGTTGACCTAGCAATTTGCAGCACACAATGCTTAGTACAACTTCCACTTGAATTGCAACTACATGACTTACTTTTCAGGACCGGTCCTGTAAGCGCCGCAGATGCAAAACGTATGTTAGCCATCACGCCCTCCTATTAATTTGGAGCAACACGGTTTCCATTGGTGTGCACACGCCCTGCGTGCTACCCGCGCGTGCCGTGCTCTTGCTCACCATTCTCGGGTTGAAAGTGATGTTCCAGTTGGGGGACGTCGTCCATAACTTTGTGGTACACATAGTTTTGGAGGTCGTCCCATTGAAGCAACACGCAGAAGCGCAGTGAACGTGATGCTCTTTACTAGTAGAATGGAGAATCGGTCCGACCAGAAAATTTTCAGACATTGTGTCTGACGCTAAGCCGTAAAATGAGTTCATTGTCTGATAAATTCTGGGGAATGAGACTCTGCAACTTGGCACCGGTTCTGAAATCCCGGTGCGGCCATCCGTCGAATTAATCCTGGTTGGGCTGTCCTATCAGTACCAACGTACTACCTCCGTTTGGACATTTACGTGCTTTTAACGGTGGGTTCTATCATCCTGGGAACAAATGCCCCTTCAAATCGGTTAAGCACTGGTGAAATCGATAAAACCTAAAACCCTCGAGTTTTCCCCGCTCATTTGCACAGATCTCCATTCAGTTCGCAACTTCCGTGCAAGACAAGCTCAAGCGCAGTTGGAGGGCTAGCCATCTGGCTCGTGGGGACGTTACGCAGATCGACAAGTGTTCGTGGACGTCATGTCTTGTGTGTCTAGGAGCAGGGAATGAGATGAATGAAGCTCTCGCGAGGCGCTGATGGGAGTGAGGCATCACGTGGCGGCGGAGCATGCAGAGCCGTAGGGACGATTGGGAGGTGCGTGGATGTCGCGGATCAAGAACGCTTGATGATACTATTTCGGCATGGTCGAAACTCAAGGACGCGGCACTCTGCATATACATTTTCTCATCTGGTTAAACCATTGCCCCTTAAACTCATCGGGGGTGGAGCGGGTTTTTGCTCTCACCTGAAGGAAATGCATTTTTCGGGTGGACAAAGTGGCTTCTTACGCTGACAGCATTGTGCGAAATGATATACCAATTTCGCTAGATGGATGCGGTTGCTCTAGCTGTGGTGCAGACTTCGCTGAGTTAGAGGGGCTGTCAATACCTGACCTCGCGAGGGAAGGATCCGCAGGAGCGGCGAAAACGGATAGCGCGGTCTAGATGCAAGCCAGCAGAACCACTGTTGGTTAAGTGTCGTCAATGCAACGCTCAGTTTAGCTCGCAACATCTTTCTACGCAATACGCTGCTGAAGTTTCGACCACATTACTGACCTACGTGGGAGCGGCCTTTATCCGCTAGTGAAATTGAAGTGCAATCGGTAGTGGAAGCCGTCTGCCGCCCTACAGAACGACACGCCGTGGACATCATCAGTGAGCGGGAATCAGCTCATGCCAGCTTTTGCAGTGAAGAGCAGAATCATGAAAGTGAACTTATGTCCCTGCAATTGCTCCATCAGGTGAATTACGATCGCGTGTCGCTATGCAACAGCGATGACGATCCGTTTCTGGAACGACAGCCTTACTCGGCTATTGGAAATATTGCCTCCATCGTTATCAGATGGGCGAATGTCCCGCCAATCACTAGACTACATGGTTTCTGCTCTAGCAACGCTTTGCTAAACCCGCAACATTTTTGGAGTCACACATCAAAGTTGCTTTTAAGCAGAGTAAAAGCCAACCTCGAACCATAGTTTTTGCCGTTGTCGATTCCCGGCGTCCTCGTGTGAGTAGTACCTCCTTCGGGGCAGAAGGTATAGAGTTGAAGCGAACTCTGGGCCACGAATTCATGACCGGCTACAACTATGAACTTATGGCGACTTTCAAATGCAACCACGACATCCACTTCCTTCTGGGGGGGAGTGGAGTCGCTGATAGAATTCACTATTGCTGTAAGTACGTTACGAAGCATCAAAAACAAGTGCACTCGCAAGTGGCAATGGCAGTGGCAGCTATAAAACGTCGCCAAAATCGTGAAAGTATAGACATGGCTGAGGGTGTCGATCGAGCGCATGATCGGCTAGCAGTGGCTCGCAAACGAGTAGCAGCACTAGTATTTAATCTTACCAATCGGCAAGAAATCGCAGGACCAATAGCAGCTCTCTATCTCTATCGTGGATCCTGTTGTTATTCGAGCGCTCGGTGCGTGACGCTGCCTGTGGGAGACGTAATTCGGCAGTTGATGAAGTCATAGGACTATTCGCTCACCCTGGTCAATGATGGTGATGACATGACAGCGTCCAATTTTCGAGCCGTGTCCTACCTGGATGATTACATTTTTCGACCTCATAAGTTGGAGAAGGTGAACTTGTATGAGTTTGCTGTGAAGTACTTCAGGAAAAAGCGTGAAAATGGAACAAATTCAAAGTTAAGCTTTATTGACGGTCACCCGCTGTTCGATACACATTGTCTCGGCAAAAGATTCGAAGAAGTTGTTCCAGTGCTACAAGGTTTTAGACTACCGGACAATTCAGAAGAAGCTTCACTTGAGAAGCGATGTAAATATACAGTGCTTTCATTGGTACTCTTCAAAGCTTTTCGTGGTTTGGAGACTCTGATCGGTGATTCTGAAGCCACCGAGGAACAAGTATGAATAGATAGTTTTGAGCGATGGAAACCCCAGCGCAGCGAATTTGTCCGGACTATAATGGAAAACATGGACGACTATCATAGTGGATTAGAAAAGGCTAAGTGCCAAAGCGAAATTCATACGACTGCTCGAGAAGCGAACGGTGGTGAAGATTCTGACTGCAATTTGAGTGATGATAGCGGCGATTCTGCTTCCCCGCCGATCAACAAATTAATGACGATTCGTTCGAACGAGTTTTTGAAGAGGACGGAGCAGACAGCTATCTCACTTGTGGAATTTGATGGAGCCACCGATATCGTTTTGGAGAGCTCGGCGCTAGATCCAGCCGCGTGTCCAACGTCACCGCTCCCTGAAAAGCGTATCTCTTCCATGATAGATGTTTTCAAGAATCGTGGCATACTTCAGAACGCCGCTGAGACGCTGGTGCGTGATGCAGTTGCCACCTGTCCACTCACCAGCTTACCCCCTATTGAAGTGATGAAAAAGTGGGTGAAGGACTTGGACACCGACAATGCGCTGGCCCCTGTTGTATCTACTTCTGGTACGGCCCAGGATGTACAAATCATCGAGCTTTTAGGTGACTCACTTGGTGAAGTCAACACGGAGTGGCAGCCTTCAGCAAGGTTTTCTAGTGATCCTAAGCTACGCAAGAGTTTTGCGACGATTTCAGACACCTCGAAAGCTTTTACATTAAACGAAAGACAGCACTATGCCTTCAAAGCGATCGGGGCAGCAATGCTATCTCGATGGCGGCGAGGGGAGACTCCTTCATGAAGACGGACTTCCTCTTGCATCAGTATTGCGTGAAACCCAGCTGCTTATGTTTCTCGGTGGCGAAGGTGGCACGGGTAAGAGTCGCATTGTGGACGCTGTTCAAGCTCTTTTGTGAAAGCTGGGAACGCCCGCAATGCCTTGTTAAAACTGCGCTCACAGGTAAGGCGGCTACGCTGATCGGAGGTCGGACACTAGCGGGATTTCTGCTACAAATTAGGAAGAAGAGGGCGACCGATGCACTAGCAAACCTGGATTTGATTATAATTGACGAAGTATCCATGCTGAAGAAATTCCAGCTGACGCAGTTGGATAGACGCTTACGCAACGCAAAGCGAGTACCTGACGTAGCGTTTGGTGGAGTTCACATTGTGTTAATTGGTGATTTCCTACAACTACCTCCTGTTGGAGGAGATCCGATCTACAAGGATCCGTCCACAAAAGCAAGACCTTCGGCCGATGAAATTGCTGGGTTTCATTTGTGGTGCGAGTTTAAGACAATTGTGATTTTGAAGGAGTGCGTTCGTTTTCGCAAAGACCCAGAGTGGGGCCAAGGTTGCCAACAAGCCCGTCTTGGTATCTGGACCCCTGCGTTTGTTGACCTTATCAATTCTCGTGTACTGGCGAGTGAAAGTTCTCTCGATGATGCCGTTGTCGATGGAACGTTCGGTACGTTCGTTACTCCTGACAACTCAACTAGAATTGCGATCAACAATTTATTTATCTCGACTGCAGCTAAACTGCTACCGGATGGCGACTACCCTGTTCGTGTAGTAGCAAATTTTAAGAACAAGCTGTCAGCGCTCCGCCGGTCAGAAGTGAGAATGCTGATGTCTTTGCCTGATACCAAATACGGTCGGATGGCGCCGTATTTGGATCTCATACTTGGTATGCCAATCCAGGTCACCCAGAATATCCGGGCAGCCAAAATGGTAGCAAATGGCACCCTTGGCCGTTTGGAGGCTATCATCTATCACCCTGATACGACATTTAGATTGGTTTACGACAGTGCAGCTGATATGACAGTCAAAGTACCTAGTGTCGCTCCTCCAGCGGTTATTGTGCGCATTCAGCGCGGGCCGTCCGCGACAGCTATGCTGGGATGTAGTGACACCGACATTTTCCCGCTTTTTTTCGACGCACAGGCTTATGGTGCTTGCAGCATTGCATTGGCGAGTAGCATCAATGGCGTACCCCGATCACTGTCAGTCCGCATCCAACAATTCCCTCTTGTTTGTGCTGTTTCTTCAACTATTTACAAAGTCCAAGGGGAGACTCTTGACGGCATGGTGGTCACCGAATGGAGGTCTAAGGGTGCCGTGGCCAATAAAAGAGAACAGCCCTACCTTTTGGTGTCGAGAGTCACGTCGAGAGATGCCTTCGCGACACTTACACCACTAACCGCTGATATCATCGAGTGGGCCCATCCGTCTAAAGCTGCATTGGCTGAAGAGGCTCGTCTAGAGCGTCTTAGCTGCCGGACTATCGAAAAATTGAAGAAACCATAATTAATCATCAATAATATGCCCAGGGCCTTACTCTGAAGAAATGAAATACACCCCCAATCGGGGCTCATCATCCTATCTACCACATGCGCGCCATCGCTAATCCACCAGTGCAGTGTCCAAAGTTTGACACGCCAATGTCACACACGACTCTGTCAGTCGGCAGGCCCTCGAGTGCCTTACAGGCCCCCAGTTCGTGTAGCACTGCCAATTCGTGTGGCACCACCAAAAGAGGTGTGGAGCAAGTAGAGGTCGGTATGCTCGAGTCCGAGCTTGCGGTTGCCGAAACACACTCCCTCGTCATAGTTTCATCGGGTGTGAGGGCGACAAATTTGCTGGTCACGAAGACTTGATCCTGGAGTCCCGCTTTACCGACATTAGACTCGTTGCGGTAGACGGCAATAGACGCTGATTGTGTCGGCGTATCGGTAGCAAAGTTTGAACAGTGAGTACTGCGTCGTACATCACGGACCTGGGTTCGCTCTGGTAAACACGCCCAGCACCACTTCGGGGATGGCGTGCGTTTGCTGTCGACAAATGCGCCTATAGCTAGATGGGGGTATTTGCGGTGGCTTATAGAACGTTGTTTGCTGCACGGGGGAGCTCATCATCACTAGCACTGAGAGCGATGCTTCTGGCCACCAGTCAGGCGTGGATAAGCTGCCCGGCACGGTCGAGGGCAGCTACCAACAAATTGGAGAGTAACCTTTTCTGCTCAACAAGGCATGGAAGACCTCTTCAGGATCGCTGCACTGCACATCTGCTCATTGGGCACCGCCGGAAATCGACCTGCAATACGGACTCGATGGAGACCGTCATATCCGATGACGTGAAAAGCACTGCCCCACCGATTCTTGCATACACGCTCCGACGCCGGCGAGCGGCTCAAGCTGCTGCAACGTCGAGCTCATTCTGGATGCTGGTCTTCCTGCTCTGTTGTCGCCTCCGTGAATGTGGTGCTCGACGTAACAAACAGTACGTATATTGATTGCGGCTAGTTGATCAACAGGAATGAAAAGTACTTGACACGTAGTGCTGATTAAAGTCACCTTTTACTTCTCCATAGTGCGGCCGGGGGCTTCGAGCTTCATGCAGTGAAAGCCGTTCCAGCAGATGGCACCTCCATGCTGTAGAACCAGCGCCAAACGTCGCAGAAGGGATCGTCGTCCTCCTTACGTTCCATAGCGCGACTGGATAAGCTGCCCGGCACGGTCGATGTGGGCGACCGCGCCCCTCAGAACTCACAGTGCCAAACGTAGCAGAAGCGATCATCGTAAGGTGAGCAGTCCATGAACACGAGGGACATGGCACTGGCAGTTTCGCGAGTCCCAGGTATGTTTTAATGCAGGCAGACAGGTTGTTCGAGCGATAGCCGACAGGCGCATGGATAAAGTCGCCTCGAAAGCTGGATGATATCCCCTTTGCTCAGCTCAATCAGCTTCCTGCTGGATCGAAAGGGGATCTGCTGGTTCCATCCAAAACCGTAGATGAACGTCTCGTCCTCATGGCCACCATTATGCTCCCCGGCACCGAACACGGGTTCAGCACATCGTCTTCGGACTTGAACTCGCGTCGAGGAGGTTGGTCTGAGCCCCCACAACAATTTTGAGGATATACGACAGTGATGCTTACGAAGTGACAAGTACATAGTTTTTAGTGCCTACGTACTCGGTCGATAGACTCCGTGCTAGCTCGTCAGGAAGCGCTGCCTGGATGCGGCCTTAGTACTTCAACGCTTATGCTCTACAACTCAAGTCGTTGCTGTAGCGGGCCAGATTCCTCAACTTTTCCTTCCTACGGTTTCGCGGAACAACCGTGTAGCCTCTGCTATGCAAACTTTTGGGGGGCTGTTGCCCCAAAAGTTTGCTAGCAGAGAGCATAAGCGTTAAGTACTAAGGCGTTTCTACCTTACAGCGAGCAACCGTCCCCGTGGTCGTACAGTGAACTATGTACTTAGTTTTTGAGGAATCTGTCACTTCGCTACAGCATCACTGTACTATATCTTAAGATATGCACCCAGTCAGCTCCGCTAGGCTGCCGGGGCTGATACGAATCTCATCTCCTCTCGTCGGCGATGTCCTATAGTTTAAGATATGCACTCTGTCAAGCTTGGCTAGGCTTCCAGCTCTGGTACGACAGCTTGGATACTACCACACTGTCTCCTCATTAAAACTATGGGACTCGCGAAACTGCCGTGATGATGTGCATGCTGCTCACTCTCCGCGCGGCTTAGCTCGGAAACGATGGTTGGGGCTTATCAAAGGGTTCCACACCGTTCATGCGTCGTAGTGTGGATTGTAGTCGCTGGTGGTGGCGACGTGCAAGCTGGATGAATCCGCCGTCGACCCGAAGCAGGCTAGGGCATGTTAGACAGGGTTCACCAGGAATGCATAGCAGCATACATCAAAAGCTCTGAGCCACTGCACTCGCAGACTGCAATGCAGCAACTGCAGTGTCCTGTCGAGTTTATTAGAAGACTTACGGAGATGAGTCTGTAGCACAACTTCAAAATCGTTCCATCCATGCTTTTCATGCAGCGGGCCATTATTTGAAAGATCAGACACTTGTAGAAGCACGCGCGCTATCCTCACACAGAGTTGCTGGAAACCATTGGGCGGAACCCGTGCATACGACGATGAATCCGAAGCACGACTTCCGGAGGAGCTCGACAGTCATTATCGCTTTCCTACAATGGCGAACAAGCGCGCATCTGCAGCACCTGGCAAGATGTCAAAAGCAACGAGCAAAGTGTGCAAGCGAGGGCGTATCCAGAACTTCAAACCTGCCCTGTCCATTCAGTCCCCCACCGAATCCAACCCCGCAGCGTGCTCGCCAACATCCACGGTGTCATCGCCGCCGCAGCTATCACCGTCGCCGCAGCCTGTCCTGCCCACCCACGCTCCCCGGAAACCGACCAAGGTGCTCACGAGGGGAAGCATCCAGACATGCAAATCGGCACTGTCCGATCAGACGCCCATCAACTCGACCCTCGTAGCCTGCACGCCAATATCTACGACGTCGCCGGACCAACCTATCCTGGCCATTCACGCTCCCAGCAAACCGACCCCCACGGTGTGCACGTCAACGACAACAATTTCACCGTACCAGCGGATGATGCAGTTGCTGGCATCGAGGACTGAGACGAATGAACCAGCCACAACCGTCATTACTGCGGTGGAAGGTGAGAGCGCTTATGCTACACCAACCTATTGTACTTGCTTACCTACCTCTCACTTCTTAGATCTGCAGCAGTTCTTGCGAAGCAACGACCAAAACAGCAAGGTTGCTATTCGTATGAAATTGCTGTGGACATCGGACCACACTTACAACCACTGGCAGTTAGTCCGGCTCCACTTCGTTGATGTGGAAACACCAGAGTCCTTTGATGATATGCTGCGTGTACGTACGTCAATGTGGGGGATCATGATTGTTGCTTTGTTAATGGACTAACCACTTGTGTTGTAGCTGTTTCGAACCAACTACGAAGCCAATCGTCAAGACGTTGACTCTCTGTTGCTTACAGCCACGATTTGGAACGTGCAGAGCGACTCGGCTGAGCTACCACCCCCGGGGTCGATCGTCTCTATCGAGGACTACAGCAGTCTTCAGCTTTTCCGCGAGACGCAGTGCCAGCTCACGGTCAAGTTGAAACAGCTCCGTTGGGACGGAAGTGACAAGTGATTCAGCTCATGCTACCTAGCTGAGGGCGGTGCATATTGTGGTAAGCTAACTCTAGCTGTGTGTACTGAGTAGTAAGACCATAGCATAACGAAAATTGGATTTCACTTTGATGGCGCGCATTGTAACTGCTGGTGCACGCGTTGCTTCGCACTTCGACGTAATGTTTCTGAATCAATAGTAGTTTCACTGCTTCAACTGCGGGGCACCTTAAAAGCCCCCACACCTTCGCCTTCAGCAAGATCTCGAACACGTATCATTGCCCGACACTAAGTGCACCCATTTTGATGAATATACCCATCCATATTCGTTTTTATAGGAACCCCACTATGGCATGATGTGATGGAGAAAGCACCTTATCAGTCTGGAACTGGTGACGCACGAGCGAGCCGGCGAGAAAAGGTATAGTAGAACACTGTAGCTCATACAAACTGCGGATGCTCTCGCTTTAACGTATGTTGTGCTAGCAATGACAAAGCGGCAGGGCTCCACCAACTACAGTGAGGGAGAAGCAGCGTGTCTCCGGCAAGTCGTGGGCGACAAGATCCCCACCCAGAGAGCGGAGTGGGAAGCGGTCGCCAGAGCGTACAACTCCGCGAGAGATCCACGGTGGAGAACGCGCGACGCGACGAGTCTGAAGCGAAAGTTCAGGAACATGCGCTCGGCAGCGACTGTCGTGGGGGGGGGGGGCTACAGCTCGAGATGGCACCCTTGTTTCATCTAGGACAGGTTCAACAGGGGCGCAAGGCAAGGAGATCAGACTGGTTACGGCGCGACCTGCACAGCCGAGTCGACCGCCGCCGAAGGAGTCAGAACGGTGTGCAATTCGAAGAGCCCCAAGCTGGCTGTCAACGGTGCAGCAACCTACTCCGATCCTGCGCCATGCTGGCAGTACCAAGGGCGGTACACTATTGCTGACGCAGCGCAACATCAACGTACAGGAGCGCACCGCGACCGGGCTTGTTGAGACCAAGAAGCGTCTACGTGAGCAGCTTCGAGCTCATCGACGTGCTGCGCATCAGCACCGCAAAGTGTTGCAAGAGTGTATCAAGTTCATTTCCATTGAAATCGATAGATGTGCAGCAACAACAGGTAACTAATCAAAGATGAACGTGTTGGGTCTGTTGGTTCACGTGAGGCGGTTGCTGAAATTCACAGTCGAAGGATTAGATTAGGTTGCACTGCAAGGTGTAAGCATGCGTTTGGTTGAAGAGGTTGTCCTGTTCTAAAGCAAATGGTACACTTCGTTGAAGTAGCTGTCCTATTTGAAAAAGAATGGTCTCGATGATGCGCCGCAAAAGCCTGCTCACTTTGCTGAGCGAGATGCCAGATCCCCACTTCGCAATTCGACTTGTGCGCGACTAACACCAGCCCGACTGCCTTCCGTACGTCGCTGATACCCAAATTTGTACGAGTTTGTATCTAACGCAAGTGCTGTGTGATTCAAAGATGTCCGGCAGAGGCAAAGGCGTTCAGGGACTTGGCAGCGGCGGTGCGAAACGCCACCGCAAGGTCATCCATGACAATATACAGGGTATTACAAGGTCGGCAATCCGCCGTCTTGCACGTCGTGCAGGCATCATCCGCATTTCGGGGCTCGTATACAACGAAACCCGTGCTGTTCTACGAGTCTTTCTCGACAATCTCATTCGTGACACAGTCACGTACACTGAGCACGGAAACAGGAAGACCGTCACGGGGATGGACGTCGTGTTTGCACTGAAGCGTCAAGGGCGCACACTTTATGGATTTGGAGGCTAGTCAAAGAAGCTCCAATCGACAAACACAAACACAAACCGCAATAATACCATCAATAGCATGTACTAGATTTAGTGTTTATGGGCTCGATCTTGACCACCACATAGTTATGTGGTATACATAATGGTGTAATACACATAATGGTGCTCTCTCCACAAATATTGCTAATTTAACAGTTGCTAATTTAACAGCAGTTCTTAACGAACTGTGCCATCCCCCGGGCGTGCCCGCCGCGGGCTACCAATAATAGACAGACTGGGATTTGGTCTAAAGCGTCACTTTTTCTGGAAGAAATAGGGCGATGATTTCTGTAGCCATTTGGAGATGAACCCTGATTTGCATTCAGAGCTGCTCGTATTTGTGAGTGTACCCACTCTAAATGAGACTTATACCTTGTAAGAGTAAATATGGTAAAAAGTCGGCAGGGTACGAGGCGGCCGTCAAAAGTAAGACAAATGTACTGACACCGCGCGTTGCTTTAAGTTAATAACGGCGCATGCAGTGACTGCTGGCACTTTGCGTTGCGAGCGTCCCTAAAACGCGAACTCACGTACGGATGGCAGCTGCATACAGGACGACGACATCAAGGCGGCCATAAATCGCTGTGAGACGTGCAGCAGTGGCCCAAGGGCACGACCGATGCTGGCAACACCTTCGGAGCTAAGTTGGAGCGCGGCCATGAAGACATGGGAGGCGTACTAATGTGGCCCAAGGGCGCCGCGCGGCGTCAAAATGAAGCGAGGCACGAATCCGCCGGCGCAGGCGCTCAAGGTATGGTTGTCGTGCTACTACTTCTTGCCGTCGCTCGCATGTCCGACGACATAGATTCGTTGGGTGCCAGGCGTATCCTCTTCGCATGCATGCACCGCTAAACCAGAGCGTCGTGTCGGACGCGACGCAAGCAAATAATCTGTCGTGTTGGCCGAAGTAGTGCTCGTAGGACTTGAAGTTCTACGGCGTTGGTTCGCATGGGTGCTACAAATCTAGAAGTCGGTTACCTACGCGATCGGTCGGCTTGGAGCAGCCTGCCGGATACTTCTCGAGCATACCACCCACTGACCAATGGTGCTGCCGGCTGGCCTTGCAAGTTCGCTGGCTAAGCGCTCACTTTCGCATTTGCAACATCGAGCTCAACCGCCCAACCCAAGCAGCCAACGGAATACCCCTTGCTTCTCTCCACGCCGCCAACACCACCAACTTCACGTCATGGAGTTAATCGACAGTTTGCGCAACGCCGTCTTGCAGCAACGAGAGGAAGAGGTGACCAATTTCTTCATCAACGTGAACGAGCTAAGAGAATTCATATCTGCCCGCGAGCCTGCCGCTGGAGTTAACATTACCGTTAAGATGTGCTGCTACAACTCGGAGAGATTGAGCGCAGACAACGAGCCGCGCATTACTCTGGTCAGCTCGAGTGCTCATGCAATGTTCGAGGAGGTTCAAGTGGCTTTGAACGAACTGAATTCCGTGAACCGAAAGCCGTTTATTGCCCAAGTTACGGTCTGGGATTCCAAGAAGAAGGCCGGTTCGCCTAAAACGGGGCGTGTGCACTTCCGCGTCGGTTACGTCTCCGACATCGCCAAGGGCAGTGTGCAAGTCGAGGACGGAGCCTCAAATCGGGTTGTGGAGAGGTTGGCCCCCTTGCTCAAGCGCAAGGCTGGACAAGAGACATCGGGACGCCACCCCAAGGCTCGAGCTTTGCTACAGCATGAGGAAAAACGAAGAGCGAAAGGATGGTGGTGTCGCGGAGACTACTGGGATTTCAAGTACGCCTCGGAAACGGGGTGCTGCAGTGTCTCGTGGATAACACGCGCCTATGACTCAGTGGTGATGCTGGAGTTACCATTGCCACTTGTCGAAAAATCAATCCCAAACAGTGCTGGAGCAGGAGCGTGGACTTTGCATGTTGAGGAGATGACGTGTAAAGAAGCCAAACGCCATTCATGAATAGTTTAGTTTCGCAAGTTGTAGCATTAAGACTGGTAGGAGAAGAACGATACTCGCAGTTGAACATGTGATTGTAGGAAAGCTCGCATTTGCATTAACATTACCGACCACAATCGAACAATCGAAATGAGTTTATTGTTGCTGGTTGAACCGATACGAGTAATATGGAGGGTTTATAGTGCCATCGAAGCCCCCAAGGACTGCGCACCTGAAGTACTACTACTAGATCGCAATGAAAGCATCCACATGCGCATGTTTGCTCGCAACCAGTTTGAAATTTTGCTGAAGAGCGGAAAGAATTGGCGTGCCACCACGACGGCATCGACGTCAGTCGACCATGGCTCGCTTTTTGGTCAGCGGTGAGGATGCAGCGAACTATCGGCATGATCGATGGAGTGCTAGGCTAGTATGTTGTTGGTCTATGGCGTTTCAGTTAGTGCAGGATATATCGCTAATTTTCAACGCGCAGTTGGAGAAGAGCGCACTGTCCTGCAGGCTCTCACCGAGTATGAAGTTGCTGACCAGAACAAATATTCCGGAAGATCAAAACGAGATATTGACGATGTACTCTGTTGTGAATTTTCAAGAAAACTTATATTTAACCGAATGTCGCCTATAGGACGAATTTTCAGAACGCAAATGCCATCCAAATCAGGATTGGAATACGACCTGTGGCATTGGTTGTGAAAATCGAGCGGTATGTGAAAAAGCAGCTCTGTATTCCTACAATCAGCAGAAGTCTGATCGTTACGCAGATGCAAGTGGAATGTGTACGTGGACGGTGTGTTACAGGAGGCCACTGCAGCAACCAACAGATGCAAGACGGCAGCAATGCTTTGCTGTCAGTAAAGAAGCTTTCCGACAAAGGGATGTCTTTGTTTGCTTCTCAGTCTATCTTGCCAGGTGCGTTTGTTTGCCAGTACACTGGTGAGGTAATTCGCAGAACGACCTCTCTGCGGCGAGAAACGGTAAGCGTGAACAGTGTACTACCTTTTGGGCCCTTAGATAACATTTGAATTCATAGTGTTTTACAGGAGTTGAAAGGGGCAACCAACTACTACGGCATGGCAATTACAAATAACGAGGTCATTGACGCTCGTGCTATCGGTGGTCTTGCAAGATTTGCGAACCACAGCTGCCAGCCTAACTGTGTGTGATGTAGCGCTGGGGCTTTCACCGCAAACCGGTTTTGGATTGCACGTACGCTCCCGGAAAATGGGATGGAACCCACTTCGGAGAAGCCTCCTAGTGATAGACGGCCCGCCCGGACGAGGCATTTATCCGGGGCCGTGAGCGTTCCCAGGGATTTCCTCCTATGGACAAAGAGGACTCCCAGGAACAGCTCGGTCAGTAACCTCATCTTGTGTACCCCCTACGAATCGGTTGTTTTGACCAGGGTTTAGGTCGACCGCTTTGGAACCCGAGCAGCCTTGGGCCGGTACAGTACGCTGGTGGGCAGTTAGACAAACAATCGCCCGGGGCAAACTACCAAAGTCCCGGGGCGGAAGGGTATACGCAACTATTATATATACACTAGGTTCTTTCGGCGAGAGACACTTTTTTTTTAACTTTTCGAGGTTTCTTTACCTCACGCGCGAGACCCAAATATGAAGTGCTAACTTGCCGGCTGGACCGCACTCCGGGAGAAGCAGATATGAAATGCCTGGGGATTCCTAGGGAAACCCTGGCAAAGATGATATTAGAGTTACCTGGGGGTTGGTCTTCGAACGCGGTTCCCCGGGACCACGACCTTCTCCTTTGCCCGTTTTCTTTGGGAAGGAGTTCTGCGCGCTTGAGGGGAAAAGTAAGACTGAATTAGGGTGTTCCCGGGCCTCTGGGCCTCGGAGAACACTTACGATTTGCGAACTTGCTATCTACTTGGGTTTGCTATGGGCAGACCCTCTTGGCGTCGTGCTGTCGTGCGCACTGGCTCCTGGCGGCGTAAACACTTGGGTTCAGTATGGGCCACAAGGCCCGTGGGTCCTTCGGGAACTTCCGGTACACTGTACCTAGAAATCCCGGGGCACTATGCCACAACCGCATCATGTCGAGGCGTTGGCGCCGAGGGTCTGTTGGTCGAGACGCCACTGTCGAGACATCCTCTATTCGTGGCCCAAGCCGACTCCAGGATTTAGGCGACTCGTCTCCTTGAGGTCACTCATGGTGCCCCGGGTTGTCACTCGGACGGGGGAAATGAGTCGGTCGATTTTCGGCCAATCATGGGCAGCTAGTCTGACTCGGTTCTGGCGGCGTAATCTCATTTACCGAATTGCATTGCCGGCCGCACTCCGATTCTCCAGCTTCTTCCACCATGTCCTCAGACCTGCTCGCATCCGGGGCCGAGGTGACGGCGACATCCACGTCATCTTCAGGCTCATCACCGGGCGGTCCGGCGCCAGGGGCAGCTTCCTCAGCAGAGAGAGCTCCGGTGCTTCGAGGGATTCCGCGGATCAACGCAGATGATGCGATCTCTGGCGCGATTCAGGACGCTGAAGCTCTCGTGGCGCTTTCTCGTCGGGTAGGGACCGGTCCACTTGAGCTGGACCTCGAAGGTTGGCGGCTCCGGGAGGCGCTGTTGGCGGCGACGTATGACTTGACTGCGTCCATCGCTGGGGGCACCGTGGAGGTTGTGTCCCAGGATCATACGGGCCCAGAGTTGGAAGGTCTCTTGGGATCTCGACCTTCGTCGGTCACGCTGCCTACCGGGGACGTCGTGGCTCCGAACCCCCGAGCGCTGGCAGCTCCTGTGGATCCTCCACCAGCTTACGTGTTACCTGCCAATTTCGACGGAAGACATTCAGGTGATCGCTTCTGGGAACCCTGGGGACCTTCACGTTCGCGACATCGAAGGGGTCGCGCACGTGGCGGTCCGAGTACCGCAGCTATCTCTTACGCAGTCAACCCTGCTTTCTGAGCTCACCCTCTCTGGGAACCGGGCCGCGGCGGACATTTTGATTCCGCACGGGGTCTCCGGGGTGTCCGAGCCCTCACGACCTGGGGCACGCGCTCGGTCTTCGGAACTCCAAACCGGGCCACTCATTGACGTCTATGGAGCGGATCGCTTCGGATGCGAGTGATGAACACGTTGAACGCTTTAAGGGTTGTTCTCGACCACCTGGACACTCTCCACCGAGCCCGTGGGCTCCACGACGAGATGACATCGGGGAAGCAATATAAGGTGTCTCCTTCTGGAGAGGGCGCTGGAGCGCTCGTACATGGTGCGCGATGAACTCAATCGTGAATGGGTGACTTCGCTCCAGGAGCTAGACGTAGGTACATTGACAGCGTACCGGGCTTTTGCGGAGAGGACCCGGACGATTTTGGCTGCTGAGCGTCAGACAGTCGTTGCTCTTACCGAGCAGCTCGCCCTGGTGAGGCATGAGTACTCGCAGGTGAGCCAGAGCTTGGCTATCTCGGAAAAGTCCTTGGATGAGTTCACGAAGGTGTCTCATGAAGCAAGTGAAGAAATTGACGTTCTCCGGCGAGTCCAAGAGGCTGCGGACAGAAAGATCTCGAAGCTGACGGCCGAACGAGAACAGGCGTTCCCGGGACTTGAAGACTCGGGAAGATTTGGGTCCAAACGTGATCCTCCAAACAACCCACCAAAAAGAAGTGAAGGGCCTCGAGGCGCAGGTTTCGGCGTTGCAGTCCAGGCTGGAGACTCAGGAACAGGAGGTTCAACGCTCCCGGGACCTGCTTCGAGCAGACGCGATTATCCAGTTTCTCCAGTCCCAGGGCCCAGCGGGGCTCATGGGAGACGTTGACGGGTTCCGGGGCGTTATGCAGCCGTATTTCGAACGTACTCAGGCTCCGTACTCTATCACTGTAATGGCAGCGCGGTCTCCGGGCCTCATGCCTGCCGCGCCGTCGCCGTCGTCAAGTGGCTCGGTCGGAGGCTCCGGAGGGAATGCTTCCGGCCCCTCATGCGCACTGGGCCCAGGAACAACTGAACCAGCCTCCTGCCCCGCAGAATCATCGTTAGGGCCGCGATCTCTAGCTTCGGAGCCCAAAGCGGCCAACTCAGCAGATCCTGGGCTGCAGATGCCGGTGGCGACAGTGCCATTTACCTTTGAGCCCCCGGACCAACTTGTCTCCAAGGATCAGGGTGCGGTCGTCCTAGGTCCTGGGACCACTAAAGCTGCAGTGTCGACGTCGGGCACATCGGTCCCGAACTCGGTCGCGGCTCCTGCTCTTGGAACTCTGGACACATCGGGCCCGCCGGAGTCCGCAGCTGCGTCTCGGGCTAGTCTCTTTGGCCGGACACAGTCACCTCAGATTCCTGTGGAACATGCTTCGCCCGGACGTGTTGGCCACGATCCTGGGGACGTCGACTTTGGCGATGGAGGCTCGGAGCTAGAAGATAAAGATGCGAGTGGTGATTCTCCCGTCGTAATGGAACTGGGGGACGACTTACCGCCGGAACCACGGATATCTGTCGATGGTCTGCACCAGATCCGACCTCGCGTGTACGAACCTCAGCGCGACCGACACGGTGAACATTACCGCCCCGTCGACTCGGATGCTGAGCCGCCGCGGTCCGATGTTGAACTAAAGATGCTTCTACCGGCTAGGACCGGCTTCAGCGACGTCAGGCCTGATGTTTTAGAGTACCTACGAATGAACCTGGATGATTGCAGCTTGCAAGACGCCGAAGATGCGATCACCGACCGTACGGAGGAGGAGGTCGTAGTTCACACTTGTCTCCGTCGGGACGTTTTGGTGGAGATTCTTCGGAGACTCCTAATGTGGAATGGGTTCTTCTTGTTCCAGAGGAATGTTTCGATCGTGCGGTGGCCCATGCTGTGGACACTCACTGGGAAGTAGGTCTCGATGGTCCGTGGCCGGAGATCCCGACACAGCGACCTGACTCTCCAGAGCCTTCGAATGAAGACGAAGATGCTTCAGACGAGGGAGCTACACCTCCGGCTCCTAGGACACAATCTCTGGATTCTTGGCCCAGGAAACGTCGTCGTGATCCCGGTGTTTCTTCAGGTGGTTCGGAATCGATGCAGTCTCCTCGAGCCAAGCATCGGCTCTCGAGAGGGTCGAAGACGGTCTCCAAGAAAACAACTTACGCATCGGACGCTTCCTCGGACGACGTCGGGGCTCCCAAGAGAACTGAACAGCTCCCTGACGACCCGGCCTTGGGCCCAGACGATGTGCAGGTCCCGGCACCTACAACCTTTCGTGGATCGTATATAAGGCTGGGGTCTGTTGGTCGGGGGACGCTAACTTGTGCCAGCCTCGCTGGTTCCCAGGGTACAAGTGCGTCGTGACCAGTGTCCGGGATGTCCAAGCCCGCTTTTCAGCGAGTTATGAGGCATTAGTCGAAGGTTCGGCTCCCGGGGACGTGATGCCTTGGGACGTCATGTTCGAGAACCGCATCAAAGTTTTCTGGTTCCTGAAAAGTACGGACACTTTGTCGGCAAACTTCATGGCGCTGGTCCATGATTACGTGGAGCACATGAGGAAGTGGCGCAGGGCGTTCTGGGAACGCAACCACTGAGCCGAAATGAGCCGAGATGATCCTGGAAACAGGAACTTATACAATGCCCGCCGACTTCTTATGAAGAGATGGATGAGGGAGCGACTAGTTCTCACAGAACGTATCCACAACCTTCCGGAGCACGAGCGCGTCATCTTCCGACGCGAACCCGGGCTCTGGCGCCACTCGAACAAGGTAGTCACGTGACTATTAATGCCTCCGGCCGCACAGCGTTCCCTACAGGATCAGTTCGACGTCTTGGACTGCCGTGAGCCAGCTCGTGTATATTGGAGTGACCCGGGCTCGGAACCACGGGTCCAAGAAAGCGTATCGATGGGCACTTGGGAGACTCGGGTCGTGGATACTGCTGCCCGCGTTTTCATTCCAAATCACGATGACATGGAAGACGTCCCGTCAGCTAGGTTGAGTGCTTAGGCTGTGGCGCGTCCTTGAGTGTCGTTGCCTCGCCCATGTTATATACACGCAACGTGTGTTTGTTCTGCCGCTTTCAGGTCCAGTACTTGTCATTTAGGCTCCGGAGGCTTGGGGCCAAGGACTTGGTTCCGGGCTCTCGACTCTGAGTGTTCAGCCACATAGCTTTGGCCACTTCGCTTGTAGCAACCCGACTCCGCGTCCATACCTTGCCCTTAGTCGCACATGTAGGCGACACATGTAACTCATGTATATATACAATTTCCCGAGCGAACCCAGCAGATAAATTCCGCTGGGGCCCGGGACTTCCGGGGAGCCACTCACGGGTCGGCAGTATTACCGACTCGGGGTCCGCGCCCCAGGCATCTATGGGGACGCTCACGAGTCGGCGGTATCACCGACTCGGGGTCCGCGCCCCCGGCAACTAGGGGGACGCTCACGAATCGGCGGTATCACCGACTCGGGGTCCACGCCCCAGGCATCTAGGGGGACGCTCACGTATCGGCGGTATCACCGACTCGGGGTCCGCTCCCTGGGGCTCTACCGGACCTCTTCGTCCGGGAGCTCGTCTCTAGAATGCATCGCCTGGAAACCGGCACGTGCTCGCGCCCCTCGGTCGAACTCATATAATAGGCGACCACAGATCAGGCGCTCCAAGGGAATCCACTCTGGGGCATCGTATCCCTTCCATTTGATCTGGTACTCCTTGATCCGGCGGCTCGTGCGAGTCCTGGTGACCCAACGTACATCCAAGATGGCTTCAACTTCGTACTCTCCGGCACTCTCGTCGGGCTCCCAGCTATCTTCACATAATAGGGCTGCATCAAAGTCATCGTCCTCTGGAATGTCCATTTCCTCGGTCGGCCTCTCCGGGTATATGACCCGGGGCTTCAACCTGCTAACATGCACCCAGGGATAGAACTTGTACTCAGTTCCCTCGACCTGAAGGCGGTATCGGAAATCACTTCCCTTCTCTAGAATTCTGAAGGGCCCATGCCACAGGTGCGCTAACTTCTTGGTTAACCCAGGACGGACCCGGGCGAGGTATAACCACACCGAGTCCCCGACTTCAAATCCTTCTTTGAGACGGTCCGAGAGTTTCTTCCACTTGCTATTATGTTTCTGCGATCTCCGGGTCTTGGCTTTCGCTTGGCGATCCCGGGCCCAAGCTCTAGCATACTCGACTTGTCGCTGGACCTTGAGTCTCCACTCATAGGCGTCTCGGAGCTGGAGGTCCCGAGGGACGTCGGCCATCATAGCCTGGACCGTTCCTTGGTCATCCCAGCCGTGCACGAGATAGAAAGGTGTCTCAAGCCTGGTGAAGTCGTAGGATGTGTTCAATGCCCACATGAGTTTCTCGGCGAGATCATCCCAATCACTCTGGTCCGACGTTTGGACGTAAGCCCGGACACTTCGTATGACTGTCTGTACAGAGCGTTCTTGCTGGCCGTTGGCCTGGGGACGATATGCCAGGGTCGCGCGCTGACGACTTCCCAGCATTTCTCGGAAGTGCTTGAAGACCCGGCCCATGAACCTGGGGTCCCGGTCGTGTCGGACCATCTCGCTGGCCCCGAACCTTCGAAATACGCACTCCTCGTATGCCTCAGCAATGTCTTGGGCCGAGGTGAACTCCATAGGTTTGCACATGATGAACCCCGAGAATGCACAGTGAAATCAGAGCAGGGCTTCGTTTCCCCGGACGGTCCTAGGTAGTAGGATCACAAAATCCATGGATACGACCTGGAATGGTCGGGTAGCCAGTATGTTTCCTGGGGGCGGTCCCGGGTTCTTGGGCAGGCCCTTGGCCGTGATGCAATCCACACATTCCTTGACGAATTCCTGGGCGTGCCGGAACATGCCAATCCAGTAAAACTCCCGGCGCAAGCGTTCATATGTCCTGATGATACCCTGGTGGCCTCCTTGCATATCTGCATGACAGTGATGCAGGATGTCTGCTCGCAGATCCCGGGGGACTACCAGCCTGAGCTGATCTGCCCCACTCCGGGGACGTTCCGGGGTGTCTCTGGTCACGTAGAATAGAGCATCTCGGTTGTCCAAGACAAACTGATCTGGGATCTTAGCCAGGTGTGTGGTCTGTTTCAGTGAGAGGCGTTCCGTTTCGCCTCGGAGGAAGCTCATCAGGGGTCCCAGCTCCGGGTCCGCCGCCTGATGGGCGCAAATCCTCCTCCAGCGTTCTTTGCGGGCTTCTCCGGGATCCTCATCCGGCGCGTCTTGGGTCTCCCCCGGGAGTCTAGCGGCTGCTCCGGCATCCTCGTCATCTGAACAGCTTGGGTCTTGCTCCGCTTCCTCGGGACTTGCTTGGTCCGACGGTTCTTCCTCGGGGACTGTCTACATGGGCGGTACCCGGGACTGTGCTCTGGTTGTGACGAATACACCACTTCCCGGGAGATCCCCAGGAATTTTGTGCGCGCCCTGGGCCGTGGCCATGAACACTGACTCCACGAGAGATTTCTCCCTTGGGGAGGGTTCCTTCATCAATTTTTCATGAATTCGGTCGAGCCCTTGGAGTAACCTGAGTTCCCCGGGGTCCTCGATCGTGACTGACGTCTCTTCATGCATGACCTTCTTGGAGATGTAGTCCGCGGCCGTGTTGAAGTCGCGTTTCACATGGACCAGACGCAGGGATTTGAACTTGGCCTGGATCTCCTCGGCCTCCATGAGTAGTCTTTGTAAGTGGGGTTGGATGCAACTCATATACCCTTGGAGCTGTTGAATGGCTAGTCGTGAGTCGCCCACTACTACCAGCTCGTCCACTCCGTTTCCCGTGCAAGGAGCATTCCCTTTATCATTCCTGTGTACTCTGCCTCGTTTACCGTAGCTTTCTCCAGAAAGTGACGTTGGGCTGCTACCACTTCCCAGGACGGGAGTTTCCACAGAATGCATGCCGCACTCCCGGACTCATCTTTCTTGGCCGCTCCATCGAAGCTCAACAGGTACCCAACGTGTTCACTGGACAGCATTTCCAGGCTCACAGGCGGCGTTTTGATCCGGGACCCCTTGGCCGGAATGAGTTCTTCGGCGATCTCGTCCAGGTGATGCCCGCGCTAAGGATTGCCGCCAGACCATCTTCGTCGCGCTCTACTCGGCGGATGTCCAAGTCCCAGGGAGACAAGTTGACAGCCCACTTGAGGCACCTTCCGTCCACGGTCTTGGATTTGAATAACCAGCTCAGGACCGAGTACCTGGTGTACACCCGGATCTTCTTCTCGGAACCACCTGTGATCATCGTGTGGCTCGTGTTCAGGACCCGAAGCAACGCCAACACCTCTTTTTAGGCTGGGTGATACCTGAGCTCTGCGTCTTGGA
This sequence comes from Phytophthora sansomeana, assembly GCA_032158285.1. Classification (NCBI taxonomy): domain Eukaryota; phylum Oomycota; class Peronosporomycetes; order Peronosporales; family Peronosporaceae; genus Phytophthora; species Phytophthora sansomeana. The sequence goes on from JAPDHH010000203.1 coordinate 21,844, forward strand.
GGACACGCCCGACGAAACGCACTGGTCGAATTTCGCCATCGTAATCTTGCCCCAGGACGGCACTAATGGCCCATCTGTTTGCGTGCAGAATGATGACATATCGTTTTTCGGGGTCCGGGTGTTGCAGGAGCGGTGTCGAAACCAGATGGTCCTTGAGCAGTTTGAATGCGTGCTTGGCTCTGTCCAGGTCCCGGCCTGCGCGGAGCTGTTTGTCAGAGAGCTCGTATAGTACTGCAGCTATCACCGGAAGATCCTCAATGAATTTGCCGTAGTAGTTGAGACTCCCCAGGAACGATTGTACTCCCTTGAGTATCCTCGGGAACGGCAGGTCCAGGACCTTCTGGGCCAGCTGGGGGGACGTGCGGATGCCATCGGAACTGATGTCGTGTCCGAGGTATTTGCAGTTCTTCACACCAAACTCGCTCTTGGGAAGGCTGACTGAGATGTTCCAGTACCGGAGGCGATACAGCAAGGCGTTCAATGTCTTGCACAGGTCGTCCCAGGACGGAGCTCCGTAGATAATGTCGTCGATGTACGAACTCCGGAACAGAACAGGCCCCATCTGCTCCGGGGCCACCCGGTTCTGATGGAACACTGTGTCTATGCTGGTCCGGGAGACTCCCGTCCCCGGGGCTCCGTACCCTGGGGCACTTGGGCCTCTTGGTCATCTAGCGAAATTCCCAGGAATTCAAGCACCTCCGGGTCCACGAGCTTCTCCTCCTCCGGCGAAAGCCTTACGAAACCCCAGAGACAGTTGTCCAGGAGCTGTTGGTAAATGAGCGGTGCATTATTCAGTCCAAAAGGCATACGCTTCCACTGGAAGTACCCGAGCGAGCAAATGAACGCTGAGATCAGCTTTGCTCGGGCCGTCATGGGCACTGCCTAGAAACCACTCGCCATATCCAAGGCCATAAACCACATCGTAGCCGCGAAGTTGCTCATCAGTTCATCGATCAGGGGAAGTGGGTAGTTCATCAGCTTGATCAGCTGGTTAACAGCTCGGTAATCAATACACAAGCGAATGTCCTTTCCGTTCTTCCTCATCACAATGACGATTGGCGATGCCCAGGGCGACTCAGAGAAACTCAATCAGCCCCGTTTCCAGGAGCGTTTTGAGAAGTTCGTACACTTTCGGCAACAACTCTCCCGAGATTCTTCGGGCACGCTGGGAAATCGGCTTGGCGTCACCCACGTCCAGGTCGCACACGACTCCCCGGGCCGGGGTGGCAACGCGTTACCTTCCCCCAGGAATATCGTCCGGTGGTGTCGTAGAATGGCACGCAGCTGACTCACGTCTTCGGGACTAGACTTGATCGGGTCACCGACGACGGCATCCTCGATCTTGGCCTCGGGCTTCAAGTCGCTCAGGTCCGGGAGGTACGCCAGCTGATTTTTCAACATGTCCAGGAGCACAAAGTCCGACCCTTGGTGATAGTACACCGCGGGCTCCGCGTCGAGCGTGTCTCCAGCAGTGGCTACCATGAGAAAGGCCTGAGAGAATGACGGAGGGACCGGAGATGGAGGGTGTCCCGGGAACACGCAGTCCAGTTCTGCAGCCGCAGCGACTTCCGACGTGGAAGCGCCTCCTGAGAAGCTTGACGTTTCATCAGATGGGTAGCCGGAAGGAATGCCCGAGGATCCTGCACCTGGGCTTGGCGTACGTTTCGTCGGTGTCATCGTGGTTCCCGGAGGAAAAGACGGTTCCTGGAGATCTCTGGAATCCGTCGCCGTCATCATGGCTCCCGGAGAAAGAGTCATTTCCTGGGGACCCTCGGACTGAGGTTCACAGTAGTTAACTGAGTGCTTTGGCGGGAGTCGACGCCTTCCGGGGATCACGTGGAGAGCTTGGGGACCCGCCCCCAGGCCTCTTGAGAATCCTAGTCGGGGTTTGGTAAGCGGGGAGTTCTACCATTGGAGGAGCATTGCGTTACCACTCCCGATCCTCCGCGTCCAGGCGGCGTTCCGTTTCCCGGGAATACGTTTTCTCGTTAACTAAGAACTCCCGTTCCTCGTACTTGTAGGATCCGGGTCAAACAAAGTTCGTCCCCAGAGGCAACCGATCGCGGTCGATCAGAGTGGCGACACAAGTGTGGGCCGGGACCTCAATGGTCTTCCGGGAGATGTTGACAACTCGGACCGCAACCGGGATCTTCCTGGAACTGAAAACGACGAGGGAAATCCAGTGCCGTCCCCGAGCAGCCCAAACGTCCAACGTCTCGGGGTCCGCCCCGCGGAGCGAGATTGGCAGATGCCTAGTCTCGCCCGAGGAAAGCCACATTCCGTCATGCTGCACGACTTGGATTTCGGTTCCCAGCTGTTCGCGCTTGGGACCACCAACCAGGAGGATACGCTCTTCGTCCGGGAGCACCACCTCGCCTTCGTTAGCGCATAGACGGACCCCGGCAGCAACCATGAAGTTCATTCCAAGGAGACAGTCGATTCCTTGACCGATGTTACCCACCCGGGTGTCGAACGAATACACAACCCGGTGCCCGAGGGTCACCACGGCTCGTCACTTGTTTGACACCTTGGTCTTCACACCGTTGAGGCCATTGATCCATAACTCGCCCCGGGGCTCCAGCTTCAGCTTCAATCTACGCGCAAGATCTAAGCTGAGAATGCTGGTTGACGCCCCGGAGTCGAGCATGAGCAGGGTGCGATGGTGGTAGACCGATCCATGGACTAGTGCGACAGAACTCGAACTGTCGTCCCAGGATTTGGCTTCCCACCATCCCCGGCGCTGCCCGGGTTGGAGATGATACGATAATTCGTCTTCGTCCGGGGCAACATGGCTCGTGTAGACGGCACCGGTCTTGGAAGGCGATGAAGATGCAATTGACATACATTGTTGAGGTTCGTTATAGCCTACGTACGCCAAGGCGCAGTAGGTCATACGCCAAGGCGCAGTAGGTCTTACGGGACTTACTGGGTCCCTACCCAGCGAGCCTAGTTGTTTAACGGCGGAGGAGCATCTTAGCGTAGATGCTTCAACACCTCGTCCGGAACCCCCTTGAGTTGCCCTCCTTGGGTGGCCTTCCTCACAGCTCGGATGACATCGCATTCCCCGGGCGGGTGTAGCAGGCCGCAAGCTTCGCACTCCCGGCGCCGACAGATGTTGGTGGGATGTTTGCCACCGCATCGTTCGCACTTCATCCGGCTCCAGCACTTCTCCACAGAGTGTCCTGAACGTCCGCACTCGGAGCACGGCGGTGAAGGCGGAGACGATCCAAGGTTTCCTCGGAACCCATCTCCAGGAGCACGTGGACGTCCCGGGACCGATCGTCTCTGGGAGGTGGTCCCCGGGACACATCGGCGCGGAACACGTCATCTTGATCCTGGGAGTACTCGTCGTAGTCGTCGTAGCCCCGGTTGACTTCATCATACTGGTATCCGTAGTCCTCATCCTCGGCATTGTCCCACGGAAGGTCCCCAGCCGGAAGCTCTCGGGATTCCCGGGGTTCCCGGGAACCAGACACATGGTAGGCAGCTTGGGTCTTGGCTCCGGAGGCGCCCCTGGCTGTGGCGCCGGGGATTGCACTGGACGGCTTGTAGCTGCCAAACTGTACGTCCGTCGCCGGCTTCTTGCGCATACCTCGTTCCATATCTTCGACTTGACGCAGGGTCTCCTCCATCTCCTCGGTCGAATGATACAACCGACCCTGGAGACTCAACTGCAATTCCCGGTCCCGGAGATTCTTCAAGAACTGGTTCAAGTGTCGACGACATCCTGACGGAGTCCGATAGTCCACGTTGGCCTTGACGGCGGCAGCGTTCAAGCGCCACAGGAAAGTCCTAGGAGTCTCTCGGGAGTCTTGTTTCAAACGAAGATAACGCTCCACCGGGGACTCTGTAGACCTACCGAATTCCTCGGAAAACTTGCCCGAAAGGCCCTGCCAGCTGCGACGAACTGCTTCCGGGAGCTGCTGGATCCAGGCCTTGGTGCCTGCATCATGAGACAGTCTGCTGTACAGTCGGGTACAGCGTTCCTGCTCGCGTCATCCAACCATGAGCGCCATGTACTGGAACTTATCCCACCAGAGCCTTCGTTTCTCCAAAGACAGCGACGGATCGAAGGGCTCAACAGCGTCATACCCAATGAACAACCGGAAATTCACCCCTTACCCCGGGACCTGAGCGTTCCCGGGGTAGCTCCCAGGAAATCCTCGGGACTCGGGTGGAGTATGGCCCCAGGGAAAAGAGTCTCCATACGCGATCGGAACGGCATCCCTGCTCTCGAAGCTGCTGTTCTACGTCGTTGCCTCAGACGGATAACCTTGGACACGGGCCGGGACGCTTGTACTTGGCCACCCTGACGAACTCCCGGGAAGCTCCGGCGCGTACGAGTGACTTGCCCAGGGCGTGAGCCCTAGGTTGGTCAGAGACGGCTCCGCGAGGGTCCTATAGCCGGCCGACCCAGCTCCTGCCGAGGTGAAAGGTAGATAGACGCTGGCCGGGACATGGACTCCTGGGTGAGCTCCAGGCCGAGAAGAATCGGCACTGCCCGGGAGGGTGATCGATCCACCAGCTGGTGACGCCGTTGCGCCAAATTGGAACATCCCTGCTCCAGGCCTAGACGTCCACGGTACGTCGCGCGTAGACGCGTAACTAGGAGCTGAGATCGGAATTGCCTCGAGTCCCAAGCCGCTGGCGACTCCTGGCGGAGCAGTTGCTGTCATGGGCGTCGATGCGGTGCGAACGTGTCGTCTTGGACCCGAAGTGCTTTGGCCATTCCGATAGCTGAAGGAGACAGCGGGCGGAACGTCTTGTCGGAGGGCGCCGGCTGGAATAGCGGTGCATCGTGGCCGTTCTTCCCGCAACTGTCCCGTCTGTGGCGGTAGTACTTGAAGTACCACCATCTGCCACATTACGATCCGGCTGATTACTCCGGGGCCGATGATCACGCTGCGGTCGTCGTGCTCGCACTCCGGCTCTGCCACTTCCACTGGATACTGGAGATGGGTCCCGGGCCCGGGGTTGATCACGTCCAGCAGCAGCGGCGACTTGTTCTCGAAGTACCCTAATATCAACTTCTTGGGCCTCCCGGCGCTCGATTTCCAACTGCTGCTAGGTATACAACTCCCGGAGCTGGTGTTCCAGCTCCCGCTTCACTTGGGATTCTTCTTCACGTGCCCGAGCTGCGGCAGCTTCGGCGGCGGCGGCGGACTGTTCCCGGAGACGTTCACTGTCGCGTGCAGTGGCTTCAACGTCGCGCTGCTCGGCTGCCCTTTCTTTGGCCACCTGATCTTCAGTGGCTCTCCGGGAAGCATCCTGTTCTCGGACCTGCTGTTCTCGGATCTGATGCAGCCGAATCTGTAGGCTCGCGATCTCAGCGTCCGTAGCTTGCTTTCGTCGGAGCTCTTCGATTTCCCGGGACTTTTGCGTAGACTTGAGCTGTTTGCGCTCGGTCCGGTTCATCTCGTGCTCGGCTGCTTGGTCCCGCATTGACTGCGCGTACGCGTCGAGACGCGCCTGTTCTTGTGCGTCACGTGCGGCCATGGCCGCCTGGAGCTCAGCGATCTGCCAGCGCGCATCCCGCAATGCCTCATCTCCTTGAGCAGGGACAGGCGCCTTGGACTCGTCCGCCGTCGGAACTTCAGTCTTGGTCTCTTCGAGCGTGGCGTCGTCCGGGTGCGGTGCTGGGGCCGTGGTCGGCGGATTTACGCGGCCACCGGGACGTACATCGTCTGGTGATCTTGGACATACGCTTCACCTTCGGTAACGGCAATCGCAACGAACGCACCAGCCACCGTCTCGGAGGGACCGAATCCCGGGGATCCTTGTGAACCTCCGCCAGCCGACGACATGTTCTCATCGGGCGTCAACATTGGCGCGTCCCCCGAGGCGATGCTCGAAGTACCGACGATTTCCGGGACAGGACCGCCCCAGACGCGTACACCTTCGTCGGATCCTGGCCAGGAGGGCACCGACAGCGGGTCGTCTTGGCTTCCTCGACGGCGCTTGGGACCCGGGTGGCTGGCGTCAGATTCTGACCATTCCCGAGGTCGGACCTGGTCATAACGTAGACGGATGACCATTGCGCGCCTCAGCAGCTCCTGCTCATCGGGTGTCAGCATCGGGGTGTCTCCGTCGTGTTCCACACGGTACGTCGCAGCAGCTTCCGGGTCCAAGGCTTGGAATGAGACATCTTCGCGCCGAATCGTGAAGGTCCGGCCCATAGCGATCTGGTTCCAAGCTTCTTGGGCCCCGACCAAGAGTTCCCGGAGGAAGGTTGCGTCAGACATGAACCTGGCGTCCCGGGATGCGAAGAACTCCGGGTGGACAGTGCGCCCCCAGGCTGGTACCAAGTTGACGAAGGCGAATCGTCCATCATACAGCATCGACTGGAGCAGAGCGATCACGGCGACATGATCCCGGGAGCCATCTTGAAGACGAAGTTGATCCAGGTCCACACGGTGCGCCAAGAGGTCTGAGGCCACGGGCAGGCAAAGCCACTCGCCCCGGAAGCTCGCAGTCCAAGGACGTTCCCGGTCTCCGGACACGTTGATCTCCCGGAGGTGACGGATGGCCTCCTTGACTTCCAGGAGCCAGTTGCGCATCGACCAGTGGTGGCACTCCGGGTAGTACGGGTCCGGGGGCGAGATTACCCCGGGACTCCGGGCCTTCCAGCGCGCGACTTGGGCATCGGCATACTCGCGTTGGCGAGCTTCTGAAAACGACGCTCCGGACACCAAAGTTGCGGAGGGCCCGTGGAAGTTCCCATGGACGCGGCGACTTGGGGATGCAGCTCGTACGTCGTCTGCGTCTCCGGTACATCGCTCACACGTGGTTCCCGGGGAACCAGGGCTCGGGAGTCCTGCCCAAGCATCGTGTCTTCTGCAGATCGCTCCGCAGGGAGGGTGGTGATAGATCCCACCAGGTTTGTGTCTGCGTTCCCGATGGAAGCAGACACGGCGGCGGATTGCTCCGCCGTAATGGCAGGAGGGTGTCCCGCTGCCGGGGTGGGCGTCCCCACCGGTCTTGTGCTCGCGTTCCCGGGGGAAGCGAGCGGGGCCGCAGGAAACTGCGAGCCAGCAATCGCCAGCTCGGAGCTCCCGGTGGTAACACGCGCGGCTTGGTCCGAGTCAGTATTGGTCTCGTCAGCGTCGGTATCACCGGAGCTCTGGATCATCATCAAGCTCGACGGTTCCGGATTCTCGAGTCTCGAAGCTGGAAGAGCCAAATGGTGCGAGTGTGAGTCCGAACGCGAGCGTCCTCCGCGTCCGCCTCGGCCTCCCGCAATGCCGCGAGAGGCAGGGCCCCGGGAATCCCTGGGCATTAGCATATCTGTTGGGTCCGTAGACATATTAAACGAGGTTGTAAGTGATCAAAATATACCGTGATCCGGGTACGCGCGCGCACCAGTTGTGATGTAGCGCTGGGGCTTTCACCGCCAAACTGGTTTTGGAAATGCACGTACGCTCCCGAAAAATGGGATTGCATCCACTTCGGAGAAGCCTCCTAGTGGATAGACGGCCCGCCCGGACGAGGTATTTATCCGAGGCCGTGAGCGTTCCCAGGGATTTCCTCCTATGGACAAAGAGGACTCCCAGGAACAGCTCGGTCAGTAACCTCACCTTGTGTACCCCCTACGAATCGGTTGTTTTGACCAGGGTTTAGGTCGACCGCTTTGGAACCCGAGCAGTCTTGGGCCGGTACAGTACGCTGGTGGGCAGTTAGACAAACAATCGCCCGGGGCAAACTACCAAAGTCCCGGGGCGGAAGGGTATACGCAACTATTATATATACACTAGGTTCTTTCGGCGAGAGACACTTTTTTTTAACTTTTCGAAGTTTCTTTACCTCACGCGCGAGACCCAAATATGAAGTGCTAACCCCCGTGCCGGCTGGACCGCACTCCGGGAGAAGCAGATATGAAATGCCTGGGGATTCCTAGGGAAACCCTGGCAAAGATGATATATAGAGTTACCTGGGGGTTAGTCTTCGAACGCGGTTCCCCGGGACCACGACCTTCTCCTTTGCCCGTTTTCCTTGGGAAGGAGTTCTGCGCGCTTGAGGGGAAAAGTAAGACTGAATTAGGGTGTTCCCGGGCCTCTGGGCCTCGGAGAACACTTACGATTTGCGAACTTGCTAACTACTTGGGTTTGCTATGGGCAGACCCTCTTGGCGTCGTGCTGTCGTGCGCACTGGCTCCTGGCGGCGTAAACACTTGGGTTCAGTATGGGCCACAAGGCCCGTGGGTCCTTCGGGAACTTCCGGTACACTGTACCCAGAAATCCCGGGGCACTATGCCACATGCGTGATCGAACGTTGGGGCGTAGAGGGCGAAATATGTTGCGGCTTTTTCGCAAAGAGGCTTGTCGACGTTGATGAGAGATTACGATCAACTACGGAGGAGGCAACACGGCAACTGAGGTGAGAGGATGTATAATGCATAACTTGGTGGCGCATTTTTAACAGTACTATTCTTTTGCGCAGGAAAATATGCATGTGCAAGGAATCTGGTTGCCGTGGGCTGATTCCGATGTAGATTGTAGCATTGGGGAGGATTTGAAATGTAATCTCATGCTTTGTTAATGGACTGCTAGTACATGCTTGAACTACTCGCACTTCTAGCAATAATTCATGTTTTTTGTTTGCGATATTAATGCGCAGTATGGAGGTGGATATATTACGAGAAAAGCATCATCCCCTCCTGATGTGGCCGTCGTGGAGGCGCCAGCAAGGTACCATTTCGGCTTGCAGGCTGAAACACATCCACTTCGGATCGTTTGCTCCATATCTAGAAGTAGTTTGCTGCTCTATAGCGCGTGAGTCGGATGAATCGATGGATCTAGCGGCTACGCGTTGTGTGAAGTGCCGGGCGTAGTTCAACAGACTACGATCCTATGGTTCAGCACGCACGCCAAATGATGCTGGATTCATGGCAAGAGTATCCTCTTCGCGTACGTGCCCCAAATCTAGAAGGCAACTTTGTTGGACGCGACTCTAGAAAGTGAAGCTCTAGTTGAAGGGTTCCGCCTTCAAGGAGACGCATCGAATCGAGAATGCGGATGCAACGGATCGAACCCTATGCAGTTCAGCAAAGTCAGTATTTCCACGTTGGTAGAACTAGTACGCATAGTCAAGGGTTTGTCGTGGCGCGCTATTCGCTTCATCAGGTGAGTTTATACTGTCAATTGCTGTCATTACCGTCGTAGGAGAGAGCAATACGAACAAGCTACTTTGAATCGAAGAGGGTAAAACCAAAGCAAAACTCTCGTGCAGCGAAAGCAGCGAGACGGGTCCTCGCAGAATTGGGAAATCAAAGCAGTCAAACGCCACGAAAAAAAACGGCGAACAAATGCAGCTCCAGTCGAGGCCGTTGAAGCTGAAGACACTATGAAGCGGCTGGCACGCCACGAAGAAACTATGAAGCGAAATGCTGCTGCTCAACTCAAACCACGTGGAGCGAAGCGCAGCAAGACTAAGACGAAGGCTCGACATATCGATGATGACCGCAGTGAAGATGCAAAAGGTAAGCTTTGTTGCTAACAACGTCGAACACTTGTATTTTCGAAGTAACGTGGGTTTCTATTGTGTACAAACCAGCATTTTACGCTGCCGTCGACGCTCCATTTCTTCGTGTCTGTGGAAGCTGTGGTGAACTCACCAAATCTGAGCATGCCGTAATGAAGCGATTTGAGCCGGATCCGGATGGAGATCTCTTCAGACCCCTTCGTAATAGCGCAGGCGAGTGTGAGATCATCCCAGAAGCTCTCGTGAACGACGAAAATGATTAGATACATGAAAAATAGCTAAAGGATAATTTGATAATTGCAGGACATCTATGTTTTGGCTTTGCCGGCGGTGCGAAACTTCCTTACGAAAGAAAGAAGTACCTAAGTTTTGCAGGGCCAGTGGTTTCCGGGTAGCTCCTGTTCCGGAGGAGCTTGCCGTGCTAAACCGAATGGAAGCACGCCTTATTGGCTTAGGCGTCTCCTTTACAACGGGTGTGAACCTGTATTGTGACGGTCAAGAATTTGCTCGTGGTAACTCCATCAATTACATGAATAGTGCTGTGAAGTTGTACTCGATCTCCCAGGTGTCGTTTTCCTGAAGACTAAAACAACGGAAAAAGCGAGGCTGTTTCGCGTCCGACCAGAATTACTACGACGAGCACTGTGTTGGCTTATTGAGAACAGCCCTCTTTATCAAAATGTCAGGATTTCGGAAGAGAACTTAGCTGCACTGCATAATTTCGACGTTGAAAACGACATCCCTAGTGTATCGATCACTGAAGAAGAATCCGAACAGCTTCGTAGTCACAAGAACCATGTGAACCGAGAGCCTGACCAAACAATGGGGCCCATTTCAACATCAAGTCCCTGTCAATTCACAACCTTTTCGACCCCTACGAGCGTGCTACAAGAAATCCAAGTCGAGCCAACGGCATCGACGTCTTGTGAGGACACGGCTCAAACTTGCAATTATTACTTGTCGGCTTGCGAAATATTAAACCTAACTTGCGCTATTCGGGCAGGCCCTAACGCGGAGAGTACAGAAACTTCTACTTCAGTTCATACATGCCATAGTAGCCAAGAAGATATCATGGATAACTTAATTGAAACCTTTGGGCTTGAGCGGGACGAGCAAGATACACAAAGCGAGTTGGAAAAGATCATTCGAATCAGAGTACCATGTAAAAGAACTCCAATGTCGTACGGACCCAATAGATGAGTACAAAACTAAACTTTGATGCAAAATTGCTTTCCAACTTTGTTCCCGAATGGCAAAGGCGGGTTAACCCCACTTGAGAGTGACGAGTGTCGGATACATGAGTATCACCTAGCTGAATTTTGTGCGCACCTCATGAAGTGGAACGATCGCCGCTTCATTATCCACAGCAACTTCAGATTTTTCTGTCTTAACCTAATTCAAAGACGACAAATAGATGGGCTAGTGCGTAGAGTAAGCGATAACGAACCACAGAAGGATGATACTCAACAGCCAGACCCCTCAAAAACCCGACCAAGACTCTGCACTACAGATATTAGTCACTGAAGCCAAATTTTAGGGTGATAAGAGGTAGTGGATTGTACTTGGAGCAATGTCCGAGACGATCTCATGAGCATGGTTGGGAGCCGCGTTTTACCTACACGCTGGCCTACATTTATTTAACGTTGAGTGCTACTGATACAATATGGCCGGACTTTTTCAGGGCCTGTAACCCACAACTCACCCTTGACGAGTGCAAACGCTTGCCCGCAAAGGATAGGAGAAGGTTATTAAATGAAAATCCTGATATCGCTGCCCGCTACTTTCATCATCGGTTTAAATGCTTCTTTGAAAATGTATTATGCGGGCGCGAGAAGCCTTTGGGAGAGATTGAAATTTTTTGTCTGGCGGGTCGAATTTCAACAGCGAGGATCCCCCACATACATGCATTGCTTTGGATTAAAAATGCACCTGATGTTCTCGAACTATCTAAAACGGAAGAGGGCAAACAAGAGCTTGCTGAATTCATTGATCGTAGTATCTCGGTCCTCTCTAAAACGCTGTCAGACCTAAATGCGTGTCATTGCTCGACGTGTGCATCTTTCAAAGCGGAAAAGCTGGATATTCTGACAGCTCGTCCTCCGGAATACGGGGGTGGTGCCTGGGAGTGTGATTTGTCTAGAATAGCTCATCGAGTGCAACAACATGTTTGCTATCCGGGTGCTGCTTGCAGGAAAAAAGGTAGCGAGTGCAGGTTTGGCTACCCTAAAGAACTACAGCCCAACACCGAAATTGATGCATCCATTGCTAACGACGGTACACCATCGTTTCAGGTCAGGTTAAAACGCGAAATTGGAAGCACCAATAACTACACACCGGCCCTGCTGTCAACCTGGAGGGCTAATATGGACGTGCAACTGGTTGGCAACGCTTACGGTGCTGCAGAGTATACTGCTGCATACGTAAGTAAAGCAGAACCTGACACAGCTCGTTTCAAAAAGGTAATCGCTGCAGCTGTGAAACGTTGTGACGCCAACTTGCCGCATCATGCAATTTTAAAGCGAGTGGCAAATGCCGCATTGTCCATCAGAGAAATTTTCGCCCAAGAAGTATATTTCATTCTACTACGAGAGCTAATATTGCATGGGAAATCGCGGACAGTTGAACGCGTAAAAGTGTTCCGTCACCACATGCGTTGCTACCGTGTTGACACTCGCGAGCCGCAAAACCTTGATGAGTTCGCTGACAAAGCCCGAAATACGAAGTGCAGGTTAGAACCTTTCGAACAAGTGTATACAGCCCTTCAAGAGCGAGCAACCCAAGTTAATACAGCTGCAGTAGCAAGTCCGTGCGGGGTCGCGACAAAGTCACTAGGCGTCCATCAAGTCAATTTATGCAAGCATCCCAGTCAATGTGTCGCAGAGCGGGCTCTAAAAAAACGGCGGTCTTCGCTGACTGTGCAAGCGGCACCGTCAATTGCAGAACGCGGAGCAGCGCCAACGATATCAGCGTCAAAAGCTATTTGCTAGCTCAAGAGTTGCCGGCGAAAACCTACGGCGCGATAGTGGCTGTTCGGGTACAGTCGTGGCTGCAGCTTCTCCAATGCTGCTGCTTCATCTCAGATATGTCAAGCTCCTGCGAGTGGAACTAACGCTACAACGTCTCGTGAAATCGCTCTTTTACCAGATAAGCAACCAGACATTATCTTGAAGAAGCAGCAGTGTGGTCACCGGAGTGTCTGCCATCGTCCACATCCTTCGAAAAAAATAGCGAGTATCATTGGCCACCACCGCGAGCAGCAAAATGCTCTTCAACGGTAACGGCGACGACAGCAATCGGCAAATCGACACAAGGTGAAGCCGAGAAACGCCACTACAGAAACGCTAGACGCTACTTTGCCAGCACGGACGCCAAAATTGTGCACCCGAGAAGAGCCGATTGATGGCCGATAGGTGCTAGTGTCTAACTTGCCTAGTCAACAGGACAGCCCACCGAGAGGATTGGATCAGCCAGCTGCAATTCCACCGGCATTTATAAGCGTACTGAAGGCTCAACGCGACGAAGTTGTGCGTCGAATTCAAGTTGACGAGTTGTTTCTCAAAAGGTTTGACGAAATGTGGGCAGCACATCTACGGTGGTTTGAGTAGAGCGAGGTAAGAAAAATTTGAAAACAGTGGTGTCTTACATATATTGCTTCCTGTGCCAAAATCCCATTTCCCAACTGCGTTTGCGAGAGAGAGATGGCTTGTGTGCACGCCGCAAGTGGTATACGCACGATGGTTGCGTTTGTGAAGTATCCGTCAATTTAGATGTGCCCGTGCATGATCTTGTCTTTCAATCGATGTGAGATGGTACGTTGATGCAGCAATCTTTAGCGTGAAAGACTTGATGAGTGGCGCGGATTTAACAGTATGGTTGAGCGCTACGGGCTTAGCCTAGGAGCTCGGGAGCACGGTGGCGTTGTGAAGCAGCGCCAGCAGCTTCATCGCCTGGATCACAGGAAGGGCTATCTCCATGGTTTTGGAGACCGCCATATCAACACGGGCTTCCTCAGCTTCAAAGGTGCATATTTTTTCAGGTGATGTATTGAGCTTGGCTAGTGTTAGTGGTTGCGTTAGGAATATAGACTTTCTATGCTTCACGCGTGATAATGCTACATACGCGATTGATACAGAGTTGCTATGGAATACAACTTTATCGCAAGTCAAATCTTGCACCTTGTGAATTGTCATAGCATATGCTAGTCGTAGGGGAAATCCGCGACGGACAACTCGATGGTCACTGTTTTTCTTGCCCCAAGTTATTTCTCTGGGTACTATCGGTTCGATATTAGGAACAACTTTCAAGAACGACGGACCGAGATACAAATCAGTAACCTTGATAAGAATAATCGGGAGGTCGCTACCGGTAAAGAAGACGAGGTTATAAATGACTCCGTTCGTCCCATTACAAAGACCTGCTTACTGTTCTAGGTTGAACGTCAACGTGACAGGAGCTCCAACACACAACATCAATTTTATTGCAACTACTCTATCTCTGTCATTGATTGGCGTTTTGGCTTCACTAGTAAGCGCACGTACTGTTCCTTCTGGTATCTCGCGTTTCTGGTGGAGGCGTTTTTGCTGGACATGGTGCAATGCACTAATATGAACAATGGGGAGGTCATTAGCTAGTAGACTCGAGCAGTTAGCCGCATCAACATCAACATTTTTGTGGGCAATGTGTTTAGCTTTTGGATACCAGTCTGGTACAGGTGCGCTAGGACTACAGCGAGAGTTAAACAAATCATTATATGCGGCTGTTGGTTTACGACTGCGCAAACGCCTTCGGGCATCAAACCACTCGGGATCACGCTTCCCATGGGTTTGATCTGTTAACCGACAGACGTACAGTATTCCTTCCCATAACTCACGCCCATTACGCTGTACCTCATTGTATACCTGCTCCAGAGGTGTTGACAGTGCGTAAGGAACTACGGGGTCTAGCTGAGCTGCATCACCAGTAAATATTATATCGCGTCCACCAAAAGGTAATCTCCGCTGCTGTGGCCAGATTTCCCTCTTTCGCTGGCCAATCCAGTGCAGCATCCCGCAAGATATAACACTAAACTCGTCGATGATCACTAAATGCACATCCTTGTATCTCTGTTGAAGGTTTTTAATTTTATTTGCACCGTTCTTCAGCGAGGTGAGCGACGCGTAAGGGGATGAAAAAGCACTTCGAGAAAATTACGAGAACCCAAGTGCCGAGCACACTGTTTGTCCCTTTATATTAAATGCCGCGGTGCCTTGGTGAGCAAGTAGAAGGATCGTGGAGAATGACATGTAGGGTGATCCCTAAAAACGCAGCGTACATCTTTTACCAAGTGATCGATAAGCCAACTCTTCCCTGTACCACCTTCTCCGTTAATAATCATTTGTAGAGGAGTACACGAAGTATTTTCGATAATCGATTTTAATCTAGCCCTCGATTGCTCCATTGCCAACGCAAATGGTATCCATTAGGAGTCCGACATCATTTCTTTGACTTCGATGAATCCTCGTCGTCGCTTATTGGATAGCGATAGAAAGTATACCCATCCAAATCTGAGATAGCAAATGTATCTCTCTCCTTCATCCAAGGCTTAACAAAATCTTTGATGAAAGTTTTTGCTCGTAGAACATCATCTTCCGAGTATTTGTGCTTTGCTTGCCATGTAGTTATTTTAGTAGCATCATCTGTATTTGCTTCTGTGTTTATGTCGTCTACTCCTTCTTGCATGAAGGCGCCACATTCTTCAATTAAGACATGCTCGGAGGAAGGAAGTTGCTCACAGCATGGAATTGCCCGTGTCTGTTTGAGTAAATCTAAGGAGTGTTGGCGAGCATTTTTTTAGCATCCGACTCTTGCAACAAATCGTTATCTAGATTTTTTCCTGTTCGCGGAGAAAATAGTCAATGCATTCACCATCGTCATGAGGAAGGTCGTCAAGAGTACGCCATGGTACATCCAAGAATATTTCTGCGTAACAAAAGTCCGGGGCTTTCACATCTGGGGCCTTCCAAGGCGATGCGCGAATGACTCTTGACTTCGTCCGTTTTTTTATATAACCGCATCCATCGATTCGTTTCCAGCAATCTTGGCTAATACTAACCGTGCTAACCTTATCTATAAGGTCATAGTTTTCGACAAACGAAGGGTAACTTATTGAATCGAAAACATCATTTGTGGGTACGACGAGGATGTGGCGTTGAGGGACGCAGGTCACGGTGATGCGTTTAGTTCGCGCGAATTTGCCGACGATGTGCCTCGCACATCAAGTGTAGCTCTCCGTTGCGTTTAGTTGTAGGCCCACCCTTGCATTCAGGCGAAAACTTGCACTGCCATAAAACCCAGAGGCCTACGCGCACAAGCTTAACCATTAGTAATAGCATCTCCACCTGCTGAACACGCGCAGCGGACCTGGCATGGACTCTCTTCGCTTTTGCAGTACTGATTGCCGGAGGTGAATGATTCGGTGCAAATCACTTGATATTTGTAAGGGCAAATGATAGATCGAAAGGGCGTGAAGAGGGGACGTCGCTTAACCGGTACGAATACCGGTTTTTGTCGCCTATCAAGCAACCCGTTTACCGGGATGCTCCCATATATTACTAGCCCGGGCGGGCACGCCCGAGGGATGGCACAGTTCGTTAAGAACTGCTGTTAAATTAGCAACTGTTAAATTAGCAACTGTTAAATTAGCAACTGTTAAATTAGCAATATTTGTGGAGAGAGCACCATTATGTGTATAACACCATTATGTGTATTACACCATTATGTATACCACATAACTATGTGGTGGTCAAGATCGAGCCCATAAAACACTAAATCTAGTACATGCTATTGATGGTATTATTGCGGTTTGTGTTTGTGTTTGTCGATTGGAGCTTCTTTGACTAGCCTCCAAATCCATAAAGTGTGCGCCCTTGACGCTTCAGTGCAAACACGACGTCCATCCCCGTGACGGTCTTCCTGTTTCCGTGCTTCAGTGTACGTGACTGCGTCACGAATGAGATTGTCGAGAAAGACTCGTAGAACAGCACGGGTTTCGTTGTATACGAGCCCCGAAATGCGGATGATGCCTGCACGACGTGCAAGACGGCGGATTGCCGACCTTGTAATACCCTGTATATTGTCACGGATGACCTTGCGGTGGCGTTTCGCACCGCCGCTGCCAAGTCCCTGAACGCCTTTGCCTCTGCCGGACATCTTTGAATCACACAGCACTTGCGTTAGATAAAAACTCGTACAAATTTGGGTATCAGCGACGTACGGAAGGCAGTCGGGCTGGTGTCAGTCGCGCACAAGTCGAATTGCGAAGTGGGGATCTGGCATCTCGCTCAGCAAAGTGAGCAGGCTTTTGCGGCGCATCATCGAGACCATTCTTTTTCAAATAGGACAGCTACTTCAACGAAGTGTACCATTTGCTTTAGAACAGGACAACCTCTTCAACCAAACGCATGCTTACACCTTGCAGTGCAACCTAATCTAATCCTTCGACTGTGAATTTCAGCAACCGCCTCATGTGAACCAACAGACCCAACACGTTCATCTTTGATTAGTTACCTGTTGTTGCTGCACATCTATCGATTTCAATGGAAATGAACTTGATACACTCTTGCAACACTTTGCGGTGCTGATGCGCAGCACGTCAATGAGCTCGAAGCTGCTCACGTAGACGCTTCTTGGTCTCAACAAGCCCGGTCGCGGTGCGCTCCTGTATGTTGATGTTGCGCTGCGTCAGCAATAGTGTACCCCCCTTGGTACTGCCAGCATGGCGCAGGATCGGAGTAGGTTGCTGCACCGTTGACAGCCAGCTTGGGGCTCTTCGAATTGCACACCGTTCTGACTCCTTCGGCGGCGGTCGACTCGGCTGTGCAGGTCGCGCCGTAACCAGTCTGATCTCCTTGCCTTGCGCCCCTGTTGAACCTGTCCTAGATGAAACAAGGGTGCCATCTCGAGGTGTAGCCCCCCCCACGACAGTCGCTGCCGAGCGCATGTTCCTGAACTTTCGCTTCAGACTCGTCGCGTCGCGCGTTCTCCACCGTGGATCTCTCGCGGAGTTGTACGCTCTGGCGACCGCTTCCCACTCCGCTCTCTGGGTGGGGATCTTGTCGCCCACGACTTGCCGGAGACACGCTGCTTCTCCCTCACTGTAGTTGGTGGAGCCCTGCCGCTTTGTCATTGCTAGCACAACATACGTTAAAGCGAGAGCATCCGCAGTTTGTATGAGCTACAGTGTTCTACTATACCTTTTCTCGCCGGCTCGCTCGTGCGTCACCAGTTCCAGACTGATAAGGTGCTTTCTCCATCACATCATGCCATAGTGGGGTTCCTATAAAAACGAATATGGATGGGTATATTCATCAAAATGGGTGCACTTAGTGTCGGGCAATGATACGTGTTCGAGATCTTGCTGAAGGCGAAGGTGTGGGGGCTTTTAAGGTGCCCCGCAGTTGAAGCAGTGAAACTACTATTGATTCAGAAACATTACGTCGAAGTGCGAAGCAACGCGTGCACCAGCAGTTACAATGCGCGCCATCAAAGTGAAATCCAATTTTCGTTATGCTATGGTCTTACTACTCAGTACACACAGCTAGAGTTAGCTTACCACAATATGCACCGCCCTCAGCTAGGTAGCATGAGCTGAATCACTTGTCACTTCCGTCCCAACGGAGCTGTTTCAACTTGACCGTGAGCTGGCACTGCGTCTCGCGGAAAAGCTGAAGACTGCTGTAGTCCTCGATAGAGACGATCGACCCCGGGGGTGGTAGCTCAGCCGAGTCGCTCTGCACGTTCCAAATCGTGGCTGTAAGCAACAGAGAGTCAACGTCTTGACGATTGGCTTCGTAGTTGGTTCGAAACAGCTACAACACAAGTGGTTAGTCCATTAACAAAGCAACAATCATGATCCCCCACATTGACGTACGTACACGCAGCATATCATCAAAGGACTCTGGTGTTTCCACATCAACGAAGTGGAGCCGGACTAACTGCCAGTGGTTGTAAGTGTGGTCCGATGTCCACAGCAATTTCATACGAATAGCAACCTTGCTGTTTTGGTCGTTGCTTCGCAAGAACTGCTGCAGATCTAAGAAGTGAGAGGTAGGTAAGCAAGTACAATAGGTTGGTGTAGCATAAGCGCTCTCACCTTCCACCGCAGTAATGACGGTTGTGGCTGGTTCATTCGTCTCAGTCCTCGATGCCAGCAACTGCATCATCCGCTGGTACGGTGAAATTGTTGTCGTTGACGTGCACACCGTGGGGGTCGGTTTGCTGGGAGCGTGAATGGGCCAGGATAGGTTGGTCCGGCGACGTCGTAGATATTGGCGTGCAGGCTACGAGGGTCGAGTTGATGGGCGTCTGATCGGACAGTGCCGATTTGCATGTCTGGATGCTTCCCCTCGTGAGCACCTTGGTCGGTTTCCGGGGAGCGTGGGTGGGCAGGACAGGCTGCGGCGACGGTGATAGCTGCGGCGGCGATGACACCGTGGATGTTGGCGAGCACGCTGCGGGGTTGGATTCGGTGGGGGACTGAATGGACAGGGCAGGTTTGAAGTTCTGGATACGCCCTCGCTTGCACACTTTGCTCGTTGCTTTTGACATCTTGCCAGGTGCTTCAGATGCGCGCTTGTTCGCCATTGTAGGAAAGCGATAATGAGTGTCGAGCTCCTCCGGAAGTCGTGCTTCGGATTCATCGTCGTATGCACGGGTTCCGCCCAATGGTTTCCAGCAACTCTGTGCGAGGATAGCGCGCGTGCTTCTACAAGTGTCTGATCTTTCAAATAATGGCCCGCTGCATGAAAAAGCATGGATGGAACGATTTTGAAGTTGTGCTACAGACTCATCTCCGTAAGTCTTCTAATAAACTCGACAGGACACTGCAGTTGCTACATTGCAGTCTGCGAGTGCAGTGGCTCAGAGCTTTTGATGTATGCTGCTATGCATTCCTGGTGAACCCTGCCTAACATGCCCTAGCCTGCTTCGGGTCGACGGCGGATTCATCCAGCTTGCACGTCGCCACCACCAGCGACTACAATCCACACTACGACGCATGAACGGTGTGGAACCCTTTGATAAGCCCCAACCATCGTTTCCGAGCTAAGCCGCGCGGAGGTGAGCAGCATGCACATCATCACGGCAGTTTCGCGAGTCCCATAGTTTTAATGAGGAGACAGTGTGGTAGTATCCAAGCTGTCGTACCAGAGCTGGAAACCTAGCCAAGCTTGACAGAGTGCATATCTTAAACTATAGGACATCGCCGACGAGAGGAGATGAGATTCGTATCAGCCCCGGAAGCCTAGCGGAGCTGACTGGGTGCATATCTTAAGATATAGGACAGTGATGCTTACGAAGTGACAAGTACATAGTTTTTATTACGAGCCATTGCTAGCGCTGTAAGGTGGAAACGCCTTAGTACTTAACGCTTATGCTCTACAACTCTCTCGTTGCTTATTTCCCAATTTCCTTCCTACCCAACAACCACAGCATGCAACAGCCCCAAAAGTTTGCTAGCAGAGGCTACACGGTTTTCCGCGAAACCGTCCCCGTGGCCACAGTGAACGAGTTGAGGAATCTGGCCCGCTACAGCAACGACTTGGTGTGGTACAGCACGGTTCGCGACGTTGAAGAAGGCCGCATCCAGGCAGCGCTTCCTGACGAGCTTGCACGGAGTCTATCGACCGAGTACAAGCGGCACTACAAAACATTATTCCCTACTGCGCACCCCAATGATTGGCGTTTCCTCAAAATTGTTGCGGGGGGCTCAGACCAACCTCCTCGACGCGAGTTCAAGTCCGAAGACGATGTGCTGAACCCGTGTTCGGTGCCGGGGAGCATAATGGTGGCCACTGAGGACGAGACGTTCATCTACGGTTTTGGATGGAACCAGCAGATCCCCTTTCGATCCAGCAGGAAGCTGATTGAGCTGAGCAAAGGGGATATCATCCTCTTTCGAGGCGACTTTATCCATGCGCCTGTCGGCTATCGCTCGAACAACCTCTGCCTGCAAGCATACCTGGACGTACCTAACTACGACCGCGCTCAGTGCCACGTCCCTCGTGTTCTGGACATGGTGGACGACACTGTCCCCAACGATGATCCCTTCTGCTACGTTTGGCACTGTGAGTTCTGCAGCACGGGGGCGCGGTCGATGGGCAAGCACATCAACCGCTTTCATTGCTTCAAGTTCAAAGCTCCCAGTCGCGCTATGGAGGAGTAAGGAGGACGACGATCCCTTCTGCGACGTTTGGCGCTGAGTTCTACAGCATGGAGGTGCCATCGCTGGAACGGCTTTCACTGCATGAAGCTCGAAGCCCCCGGCCGCACTATGGAGAAGTAAAAGGTGACTTTAATCAGCACTACGTGTCAAGTACTTTTCATTCCTGTTGATCAACTAGCCGCAATCAATATACGTACTGTTTGTTACGTCGAGCACCACATTCACGGAGGCGACAACAGAGCAGGAAGACCAGCATCCAGAATGAGCTCGACGTTGCAGCAGCTTGAGCCGCTCGCCGGCGTCGGAGCGTGTATGCAAGAATCGGTGGGGCAGTGCTTTTCACGTCATCGGATATGACGGTCTCATCGAGTCCGTATTGCAGGTCGATTTCCGGCGGTGCCCAATGAGCAGATGTGCAGTGCAGCGATCCTGAAGAGGTCTTCCATGCCTTGTTGAGCAGAAAAGGTTACTCTCCAATTTGTTGGTAGCTGCCCTCGACCGTGCCGGGCAGCTTATCCACGCCTGACTGGTGGCCAGAAGCACCGCTCTCAGTGCTAGTGATGATGAGCTCCCCGTGCAGCAAACAACGTTCTATAAGCCACCGCAAATACCCCATCTAGCTATAGGCGCATTTGTCGACAGCAAACGCACGCCATCCCCGAAGTGGTGCTGGGCGTGTTTACCAGAGCGAACCCAGGTCCGTGATGTACGACGCAGTACTCACTGTTCAAACTTTGCTACCGATACGCCGACACAATCAGCGTCTATTGCCGTCTACCGCAACGAGTCTAATGTCGGTAAAGCGGGACTCCAGGATCAAGTCTTCGTGACCAGCAAATTTGTCGCCCTCACACCCGATGAAACTATGACGAGGGAGTGTGTTTCGGCAACCGCAAGCTCGGACTCGAGCATACCGACCTCTACTTGCTCCACACCCCTTTTGGTGGTGCCACACGAATTGGCAGTGCTACACGAACTGGGGCCTGTAAGGCACTCGAGGGCCTGCCGACTGACAGAGTCGTGTGTGACATTGGCGTGTCAAACTTTGGACACTGCACTGGTGGATTAGCGATGGCGCGCATGTGGTAGATAGGATGATGAGCCCCGATTGGGGGTGTATTTCATTTCTTCAGAGTAAGGCTCTGGGCATATTATTGATGATTAATTATGGTTTCTTCAATTTTTCGATAGTCCGGCAGCTAAGACGCTCTAGACGAGCCTCTTCTAGCCAATGCAGCTTTAGACGGATGGGCCCACTCGATGATATCAGCGGTTAGTGGTGTAAGTGTCGCGAAGGCATCTCTCGACGTGACTCTCGACACCAAAAGGTAGGGCTGTTCTCTTTTATTGGCCACGGCACCCTTAGACCTCCATTCGGTGACCACCATGCCGTCAAGAGTCTCCCCTTGGACTTTGTAAATAGTTGAAGAAACAGCACAAACAAGAGGGAATTGTTGGATGCGGACTGACAGTGATCGGGGTACGCCATTGATGCTACTCGCCAATGCAATGCTGCAAGCACCATAAGCCTGTGCGTCGAAAAAAAGCGGGAAAATGTCGGTGTCACTACATCCCAGCATAGCTGTCGCGGACGGCCCGCGCTGAATGCGCACAATAACCGCTGGAGGAGCGACACTAGGTACTTTGACTGTCATATCAGCTGCACTGTCGTAAACCAATCTAAATGTCGTATCAGGGTGATAGATGATAGCCTCCAAACGGCCAAGGGTGCCATTTGCTACCATTTTGGCTGCCCGGATGTTCTGGGTGACCTGGATTGGCATACCAAGTATGAGATCCAAATACGGCGCCATCCGACCGTATTTGGTATCAGGCAAAGACATCAGCATTCTCACTTCTGACCGGCGGAGCGCTGACAGCTTGTTCTTAAAATTTGCTACTACACGAACAGGGTAGTCGCCATCCGGTAGCAGTTTAGCTGCAGTCGAGATAAATAAATTGTTGATCGCAATTCTAGTTGAGTTGTCAGGAGTAACGAACGTACCGAACGTTCCATCGACAACGGCATCATCGAGAGAACTTTCACTCGCCAGTACACGAGAATTGATAAGGTCAACAAACGCAGGGGTCCAGATACCAAGACGGGCTTGTTGGCAACCTTGGCCCCACTCTGGGTCTTTGCGAAAACGAACGCACTCCTTCAAAATCACAATTGTCTTAAACTCGCACCACAAATGAAACCCAGCAATTTCATCGGCCGAAGGTCTTGCTTTTGTGGACGGATCCTTGTAGATCGGATCTCCTCCAACAGGAGGTAGTTGTAGGAAATCACCAATTAACACAATGTGAACTCCACCAAACGCTACGTCAGGTACTCGCTTTGCGTTGCGTAAGCGTCTATCCAACTGCGTCAGCTGGAATTTCTTCAGCATGGATACTTCGTCAATTATAATCAAATCCAGGTTTGCTAGTGCATCGGTCGCCCTCTTCTTCCTAATTTGTAGCAGAAATCCCGCTAGTGTCCGACCTCCGATCAGCGTAGCCGCCTTACCTGTGAGCGCAGTTTTAACAAGGCATTGCGGGCGTTCCCAGCTTTCACAAAGAGCTTGAACAGCGTCCACAATGCGACTCTTACCCGTGCCACCTTCGCCACCGAGAAACATAAGCAGCTGGGTTTCACGCAATACTGATGCAAGAGGAAGTCCGTCTTCATGAAGAGTCTCCCCTCGCCGCCATCGAGATAGCATTGCTGCCCCGATCGCTTTGAAGGCATAGTGCTGTCTTTCGTTTAATGTAAAAGCTTTCGAGGTGTCTGAAATCGTCGCAAAACTCTTGCGTAGCTTAGGATCACTAGAAAACCTTGCTGAAGGCTGCCACTCCGTGTTGACTTCACCAAGTGAGTCATCTAAAAGCTCAATGATTTGTACATCCTGGGCCGTACCAGAAGTAGATACAACAGGGGCCAGCGCATTGTCGGTGTCCAAGTCCTTCACCCACTTTTTCATCACTTCAATGGGGGGTAAGCTGGTGAGTGGACAGGTGGCAACTGCATCACGCACCAGCGTCTCAGCGGCGTTCTGAAGTATGCCACGATTCTTGAAAACATCTATCATGGAAGAGATACGCTTTTCAGGGAGCGGTGACGTTGGACACGCGGCTGGATCTAGCGCCGAGCTCTCCAAAACGATATCGGTGGCTCCATCAAAATTCCACAAGTGAGATAGCAGGTTTCTGTCTGCTCCGTCCTCTTCAAAAACTCGTTCGAACGAATCGTCATCAATGTTATGATCGGCGGGGAAGAGCTCGTCGCTATCATCACTCAAATTGCAGTCAGAATCTTCACCATCGTTCGCTTCTCGAGCAGTCGTATGAATTTCGCTTTGGCACTTAGCCTTTTCTAATCCACTATGATAATCGTCCATGTTTTCCATTATAGTCCGGACAAATTCGCTGCGCTGGGGTTTCCATCGCTCAAAACTATCTATCCACACTTGCTCCTCGGTGGCTTCAGAATCACCGATCAGAGTCTCCAAACCACGAAAGGGTTTGAAGAGTACTAATGAAAGCACTGCATATTTACATCGCTTCTCAAGTGAAGCTTCTTCTGAATTGTCCGGTAGTCTAAAACCTTGTAGCACTGGAACAACTTCATCGTATCTTTTGCCGAGAGAGTGTGTATCGAACAGCGGGTGACCGTCAATAAAACTTAACTTTGAATTTGTTCCATTTTCACGCTTTTTCCTGAAGTACTTCATAGCAAACTCATACATGTTCACCTTCTCCAACGTTTGAGGTCGAAAAATGTAATCATCCAGGTAGGACACGGCTCGAAAATTGGACGCTGTCATGTCATCACCATCATTGACCAGGGTGCACGAATAGTCCTCTGACTTCATCAACTGCCGAATTACGTCCCCCACAGGCAGCGTCGCGCACCGAGCGCTCGAATAACAACAGGATCCACGGTAGAGATAGAGAGCTGCTAGTGGTCCTGCGATTTCTTGCCGATTTGGTAAGATTAAATACTAGTGCAGCTACTCGTTTGCGAGCCACCGCTAGCCGATCATGCGCTCCATCGACACCCTCAGCCATGTCTATACTTTCACGGTTTTGGCGACGTCTTAAAGCAGCCACTGCCACTGCCACTTGCGAGTCCACTTGTTTTTGATGCTTCGTAACGTACTTACAGCAATAGTGTATTCTATCAGTGACTCCACTCCCCCCAGAAGGAACTGGATGTCGTGGTTGCATTTGAAAGTCGCCATAAGTTCATAGTTGTAGCCGTTCATGAATTCGTGGCCCAGTGTTCGCTTCAACTCTATACCTTCTGCCCCGAAGGAGGTACTACTCACACGAGGACGCGGGAAACGATAACGGCAGAAGCTGTCATTCGAGGTTGCTTTACTCTGTTTAAAGCAACTTGATGTGTGACTCCAAAAATGTTGGTTTAGCAAAGTTGCTAGAGCAGAAACCATGTAGTCTAGTGATTGGCGGGACATTCGTCCATCTGATAACGATGGAGGCGATATTTCCAATAGCCGGGTAAGGCTGTCGTTCCGAAACGGATCGTCATCGCTGTTGCATAGCGACACGCGATCGTAATTCACCTGATGGAGCAATTGCAGGGACATAAGTTCAGTTTCGTGATTCTGCTCTTCACTGCAAAAGCTGGCATGGGCTGATTCCCGCTCACTAATGATGTCCACGGCGTGTCGTTTTGTAGGGCGGCAGACGGCTTCCACTACCGATTGCACTTCAATTTCACTAGCGGACAAAGGCCGCTCCCACGTAGGCCAGTAATGTGGTCGAAACTTCAGCAGCGTATTGCGTAGAAGATGTTGCGAGCTAAACTGAGCGTTGCATTGACGACACTTAACCAATAGTGGTTCTGCTGGCTTGCATCCAGACCGCGCTATCCGTTTTCGCCGCTCCTGCGGATCCTTCCTTGCAAGGTCAGGTATTGGCAGCCCCGTCTAACTCAGCGAAGTCAGCACCACAGCTAGAGCAACCGCATTCATCTAGCGAAATTGGTATATCATTTCGCACAATGCTGTCAGCGTAAGAAGCCACTTTGTCACGAAATGCGTTTCCTTCAGGTGAGAGCAAAACCCGCTCCACCGCCGACGAGTTCTGGGGGCAATGGTTTAACCAGATGAGAAAATGTATATGCAGAGTGCCGCGTCCTTGAGTTTCGGCCATGCCGAAATACGCTGTGACGTCACCAAACAACCCGCGAAAAGATAACTTCTTCCTCGAAGCTGGGTCAAAACCCAGAGCGTACCGGATGAAGGCATCTACATGCCGCATGAAAATCCGAGCCGACGCACAATCATTTGCCCGGCTGGCTTCACGTAGGTTTGCTTTGCTCGGTATCCGAGCTTCCAGTGTATCAAAGAGCGTGTCAAGCGATGAAATTCCTGCGTACTGAGCTAACACAAGTGAATTATCCGTGTTAGGTGTAAAGGTGACGAATAGAGCAGGCAGACCGAACCTTATCTGGTAAGCGAACGCCTTGTAGCGGCATTGAGTTCGCTCAGCGTTGCTTCCCCATACCGACCTAGTGCCAATTTCCACTGTCTTCAGAAATTTCTGTGCAACACAGTCGCTTGTTGGCCTCCAGGGCAAACAACCCTGACGCCTCCGCTCATTTTCCAGTAGTGCGTGGCCAAGTTGCTCACCACTAAGGGTTTCATAGCCATCGAGAAGGTTAGGAAAGCGCTGACAGCGGAAATAGTTATGCACATACATGTTCCGCAGGGAAATGCGGTCGAAGGCCACCAAAGAGAAAAGCTCATCCTCTGCGAACTGTCTTCGACTAAGCATCGTATAGTACTTCACGCATTCTTGTACTGATACTGCGATCTGCCGAGACTCACCAGGGTGTCCATGCCCGAAAGGGAATAAATGAGGAAACATACGACCCAGTAACTCCCCAGATATGTCATTAGCAAGTTGGTTTGATCTGCGAATCTCAAACGCACGTTCGTCATCACCATCTATTGTCGCTGCTACCGGGTGTTCTCGAACCATGACAGGTGTGCCATCGTCTGCTAATCCAATTCGCCGCTCTATCACGCTGGTCTCATTGTCATCACAGGTTACCCGCCACGCATCCGACTCACCGCGAATGCCTTCTTGCTCTCTGCTCATTGCATCATCGAGCACGCCTCCAGGATCTGAAATGTGCTCAACAAACGCTAGTTCCACTCCACCATCCGTGTATTCACAGCTTAGTACAGACTCGTCCTGCATAATACCCTCGTAAAGACGGTTGTTTGCCTTGTAAAATGCAAAAACGTCCCGCACCTTCTTATTCCTGATCCTGTGAAGCTTTCTTACTTGCTCAGCTTGTGCCGCCGTGAACTCACCAACCATCACCACACGATAAGCCGCAACATCTTCGAGTGAGCGCGGTAGCAACGAAATCGGGGGCCCCGACGTACAATCAAACGCGATGCAGTGGGATCTGATGCATCGGTGTCTACCACCCCTCATTACTCGTGTCATCGCCACAAAATTTGAGAGTTGGGTCATGAATCGCTCAGGAATAGTCAGGCCGCCCAAATTATCAGGGAGATTCCCCACGTAGAACCCATTAGCGATCGCAAACTTCGGTAGCTTTCCCCGCTGCATCGAGCGGTCGCATTCCAGGCAAACTGGAAGCCAAGCGCTAGGATAGCCGTCGTCATTCATGTAGAGATGTATTCCACGGGGAGATACCATCACACCATCCAGTACATCTAGCTTCAATGGCGAGCGATATTGCTGTATTAGAGCGTCCGGTAGCTGGTTATTGACCCCACTAAGGCTCTTCTTCATCTGCTTCAGGTAGCCCAGGTCGGTATCTTCCACACGGCGCGA
Source organism: Phytophthora sansomeana (assembly GCA_032158285.1). Classification (NCBI taxonomy): domain Eukaryota; phylum Oomycota; class Peronosporomycetes; order Peronosporales; family Peronosporaceae; genus Phytophthora; species Phytophthora sansomeana. The sequence continues at coordinate 49,343 of JAPDHH010000203.1, forward strand.
ATCTTGACGAAGCACCAGCCGGTCGCAAGCCGTGCAGGTGCATTCATCGAGTCCTTCTGGTCCCAGTGCTCTTTGAAGCTGCCTCATGCGCTCAGCTCTTTCATCAGCGCTGATCTCGTTGTTAAAACCGGCGTCAGCACCAATATTATTGTCAACGCTGCCGTCGGCACCAACCTCCTCTTTAATGCCATCACCAATGGCCTCCTCGGTGGAGCGTTGCAGGAGTCTGCGTTTTCGCTGACGCAGGCGACTTTGCTCTTTTCTCCTCGTCTCGTCCAAGTGTCGTAGCAAATTGCTGCTGTTCTCACCACCGTCACTTTCGCCATCCATCGGCAGCACCACGGCAGCATCCGCCGATATGCTGGAGAGCATTTGCAGATTACTTGCACCCCGCAGACGGTTCAAACACGCTTTCCAAAGCGGGAGAAACACCTGGGCCGCTGTGGGTTGCTTCGCAGGAGCGGCTTCGTAGCTACCGTTTCCACTATTCGAAATGCTCGTCGTCTCGAAATCGCTGTCTGGTTCTCCACCCTCCATCTCCGATTCATCCGCGACGCCCCGCTCCCTGACTCGCTGTGCTCCTTCACCTCCCAACGCTCCTGTTGTGGTCGTAATACTGCCCAAGCGAACGCCTCCCTGCTCGTAACCAACTAAGCCATCTCTGCTCTGTTGACCTGAGTGGTTTTGACGGAGCCGGCACTGCTCCTGATGCCAGCGATCAACCTCCCGCTCTCGAACTTCATCCAAAAATCTCAGCAGGTCGCCGTCGTCGATCGACCGTCTCCTCTTGGCACGCCGCATGCTGCCACGCCGGCAAATTCGCGAATGAAAGCTTCGTCGGGGCCTGCGGCAGCAAGCACGCAAGTGGTTGGGTCCTGTTCAAATAAAAAGGAGACGCATTCCTGGCGTACCTGTCTCGTCGTCTGTAAAAATGGCCCAGCTCATCCCACGAACCCATCTCCCCGCTGCTGTTGTTGCTGTAGGAAGCCGTAGCTAGTCTTGCATCTGCGCAGCTGCCATTGAAGTGCATGTCCTGTTAATAAAAATAAGGGCCATCCCGTTCATTTAAAAATGGACAACCCCATCCCACCTGGTCGTAATTCGTAGGTGGCGGGGCAGCGCCAAGCGGCTTTGCAAGTGCTCTCGCCTTCCGTGGTTGTCTCGGGTCCCGCTGTGCACGCCCTGGTTGAGCGCGCATGCTCCTCGGAGGTGCCGCCCCGAGCGCGTGGTGATCTTAAAGCAGCCCCAGTCGCTCAGTATCAGTCAGTACCGGTAGTCAGCAGTAAGGAGTTGAGATGAGGCCCTGCATACAAAACCCAGTACAAAGTGGTGTACGAGTTGTGTATGGTGCTCGTACCGTCGGCCCGGTCGGTAAAAAATCGCAGCGTGACAGGGCGTCGCCGCAGAAAAGTTGTGTACGAGTTGTGTGGAGAAAATACCGCCGACCCTCGGTCGTGACAGGCGGATCCCATATAAAAGTGGTGTACGAGTGGTGTGAAAAAATACCGGTATTTGTAGCCATCGTGACACAAACATGCTCTACTCTAGACACAGTTCTTAACGAACTGTGAATACCGGACCACGGAATTAACCTATGTTGGGCTGTGCTATACAGCAACTTCGTTGCTTCCTATCTCAGTAAAAATTAGGTTAAATGCCTTAGTATCATTTCGTTTTGCGTTGTCTCATACCGGTACATATGTATGCGGGTACATGTAAGACGGTAAGACGGTATGCAGCCGCCAGCTGCCAGCCGGTCATGATCACTGGCAAATTACTGACTGGTTCGGCAGGTAATCATGACTCGTTACAGTGTAGCACCATCTACCGTCACTATTAATCAATTCGATGGCATCCGACGAAGAATTTCTCCACGAGCTGGACGGGTTCCTGGACTCGGGTTTGCTGGAATTGCCTCAAATAAATCTCTTGACCGAACAAGACGACGAGGACATCCAAACCGACATGTCCTTGGACACTTTACCAGCCGATACTCTGTTCACGGTCACGAAGGTCGACCAGACTGTGATAGGAGAGACCAGCAGCAGTAGCGGCAACGATAATGAGCAACCAGACTCAGTCGAGCAAGAACTGCAGCGTCACCGAGAAACAACAAGACGACGAATCTACCGACAACGACTCAAGGACGAACGCGATGAGCTCCGACACGAAGCCGAAGGGCTGGGCATGGCGCTGGCCATATTAAAGCGGAAGGTTCTGCACCAGGATGTTGCAAACGAACAGACTGTGATTTTGGTGGACCGTGGCAGCGAAGGCGGTGTCGACGCGTGGAAAGCGGTCGCAATGTGGGAACTCGAATCGTTGAGACGAGCACAGGCCGAGCAAAAGCGACTGCAAAGTGCCATCGCCGTTCGCAAGAAACTTGTGAAGGATCTCCGTAAACTCGTTTTCAAACGAGTCGCGACCAAGACGTTGAGGGGGTCCCCTTCGAGGTTACTTCGCACTCCGTCTCCTGATGCCGCCCTTTTTGTTGCTTACTCGCGCGAATTGGACGTGAATCGTGGTCGCATCAACGACGTATTTCATGCCAGTGGCGTCCAAACGATGGCTGAAGGTGCGATCAATTGGACGAGCAAGAATCAAGTGGACAACAGCGTCAGTCAGTTTTTGCATGCAAGCAAGACGCTACACCCGTTTAATTTTCACCGCATGCACGAGGCCTTCTGGCGTCTCGGGAGAAAGCACAACCGGTTTCAAGATCGAGAAGTGTACGAAGGTGTGAAGGATCCGAGCAACACGCTTGCAATCATGTACCGTATTTCAAGAGCACCCAACGGCGGTACTGCTTCTCTTCGCCAGCGTCTAATACAACGTCGCTATTGCGAGAGGAATAGCATCGACATGGTCTGGAAACTTTTCGTCGAAGGTGAAGGGCTTTTTCAAGGCATGCACTCGGTGGAAACTGGCTGGTGTCGTCTGAGACCAGCTATCTCTGAGGAAGGAACTTGGATGGAAATGCATATTCGTCGTGCACCAATGCATTATGCCACTGCACTTCAACTACCAGCCGTCGCAAAACAGTTTAACGAAGTTCTTGAAGAATCTATCGATGAAGATCAACGCACGCTTTTCCAGGCGCTCAAACGCGAAATGCTCAGAGATGAAAATTGCTGAACTACATGTATGTACATGTAGTGGCGAGAGAATCCATGACATCGAGCGCAGTGGGTAGTACGTGCTCTAAAAAGCAGAAATGTCTGCGTCTTTCATCGAAGCAAGCAGACACTCTATAGTAACTTTTCAGGTATACATGTACCATGTACTAAGTAAGTTTTGCCAGACCATATAACACAGCGAAAACTACATAGCGTTCGTTGGCGAGCCTGAACCCAAAGTATACAGCCTAAACTGGTGCTCGAGTTTCTAGAAGGCAGGGTCCAGATGCATTAGGAGTTCGTGGCACTAGCCAGGTTAGAAGGTCAGCTACACCACACAATACATTTTGCGTTCTTTTGCTAACTGGGGGCCACGAGAACTAAACAAACTTTGAAAACTTGGCTGCTCTGCTTTAGTGTCTTGGAAATGAATATACCTACGCAGTCTCCAAGTGACAGTGTGCACTCTCCATAAAAGCAATAAAGTTTGGTGTTGCTGTCGCCAGTCATTTCGAATCTATCTCAGTTTTGGATAGAGGATCAATTTCCAGTCGACGAAAGTTTTCCTCCACGGAATCAGAGTTTTCTCCAAAACATACCATGGCGTGCTGGACAGGAAAAAGCAATACTTATGAGTACGCTAGAGTACACGTGACTCTCGAACGCATCGTTACACAGTGGCGATTAGTGATTTCAAGAAAGAAAGTCGTGATCCCACAATGGGTTGTCCAAAAAGAAGACCATGTAGCACATCCGAAAGAACGCGTTTTTGATGTGATGAACCTGGGCGCCAATTCTACGGCTTCTGGCAGACTTAAAAAATGCTTTACGCAGGCTAGGAGGTTCTTCAACCTTTACCTGAGGTGAAACAGATGCTGTGAGGGATTTCTACACAACAAAATCTATTCGCGCTGCGTGCCTGTGCTTCAGCTTCACGCGCTTCATCTTCTCAATGAATGCCTTCTCTCCCATTGCACACATTCAGTTTTCCCGTAAGCTATTCGCTCGACTGCCTTCGAAGAGAAGGATTCGAGAGTATTTGCCCGGCGGTTTTTGTGTTCCAGTCCTTAAACGTTGTCACCAAGGCTTTGATATCGTCGGCCTCCACGTCTTTATCGTCGCTACCCACATCAGTCTTGACTCGTAAAAATTTTCGCGAAACGTTTGTTTGCATCCAATTTCGCACTTGACTGCATTGTAGCTGCGTTGACCGAAGAGATTCTCGAGACCTTGGACTACTCCGAATTCGACGCCATTGATTCACCATTGCCGCTTGCGAGGAAAACAACTGCAACCACCAACAGGAAACGCACCATCATGGCTGAATAATTTGGAACTTGTTGCAGCTGTATCGGCAAAGGGGTGAGACTTGTGTCCTGGAGCGCGACTTGCGAAGTGAGCGACGGACCGACACCGTGAGTGGAGCCGAGAGTATTGCTGAAAGTCTGTCAGGACTAGAGGAAATTGCCATGTCCTCGTAGGCTACGAGTCGTAGCGTTCGTTGGAGCTGCTAAATCTGTTGCAACCAATTTTAATGGGGAAGATCAATACCGTTTTCATTCCCGCAACACTCAATACTAAGTTTGATTTTTGAAGTTCTAACTAGAAAATATGGAAATGGAATCTGACCGATCCAATCATCACTAGGAAAATTTGTTGATTTCTACAACTTCATACTCACTTTATAAATTGCCATCCAAGAAAAATATTCACGAGGCGAACGCAGTTCCTGCTCTCGTATTCACTTTTAGGCTAAACATTTTAGCACGAACTGCATTCATGGAAACACCAACGAATCTCCAACTCTCTTGATCCACATCACAGCGTCTTGCCCGTCGCTCGGAACGCCTTGATGTTGGCCTTGGCCGCCGCCGACACGCGCTTGTACAGCTCGGGGCGGTATCCGAGCGCGAAGAGCGCCTCCAGCAGCACGAACATGGGGGCCGTGACGAGCGCCTGGTCCAGACTGTCGAAGAGCGCGGGTTTGCGGCGCTCGAAGACTCCGTGGCCAATGAACTGCATGATCCACGCGAAGCAGTGCACGCCCAGCGCCACGTGCCACGCAGGTCTGTCCACGTGAGACGGAGCAAAGTCCTGCACGAAGAAGTTGGCGAAGAGGTACGAGAGGAAGACGAGCACGGCCCCCAAGGAGCCTGCGACGTGGTCCAATTGAATGTACCACAGCATGTAGACACCTGCCAGCACGCAGGACGGATTGAGCAGCATGTACTGACTCAAGGGAAGGGAAGTCAGAGCACTCGGAAGCTCTGCGAAGGTCTCGAAGGACGCGAAGAGACAGAGCGCCGAGATGAAAATCTGCCAGATGCAGGCGAAGTGAATGTACTGGTTGATCTTGTTGTCGTGGTACGACAGGTAGAACGTCACTTGCTTCTCCAGGTCGAAGCGATCTGCCCAGGCGACCATGTTGAAGTTGGTGTTGACTTTCTGCGACGTGTGCACACTTGGAAGTTGGATGACTGGACTGGACTCCCAGTCTGGGAAGCCGCGAATCGACGAATGACTTGGATCGCTGAACGGCATCTGGCCGTGTACAGGACTTTTGAGGTTGATGGTTCTGGGGATGATGGTACGGTTGGGAGGGTGTGATTGGTGGAAAAGGAGTTTATTCGTAAACCGATTGGCTGAAACAAAGACACGCAGGATTGGAGCAACTCGCTTCAACGTGTAACTTGGTGCCGTTTGAGAGGAGATCGACGATGGCTGAGAATGAAGTTCTTGTCCCGAATTCTTGCTTTGATTAAATCAAATACTGGGCTAAATTTTGGCCCAGTATTTGAGCTTGATCGGCACTTCATTTAACGATAATCGTTCGAATCGTGATAATACACAACGCACTTTGAAATTTGAGCTGAGAGAGACGATTGAATCGTCAACTACTTTTTGCTTTGGTAAGGCGCTAGCAAATATGAAGAACGAATTTTAACCTCAGCTTGTAAAAATTCGGCGAAGTGCAGCGAAATCGTTTGAAAGTATCCTACCACGATGATACCTGCGGTTTTATCGACCCATAATGCGTACACGACTTCAAAGTTATATCATATTGGTACGTCTGCTCTTTGTGAGTCCAAAGCCAGCCATTTCAAAGTCGCATTAATCATCTCCGTCGATATTCGTGTCATTAGAAGACATGAGAGAGCAGAAGTACCAATACGTATCCCGCTCTAGCGTTTTTCACTGGCAACTACAAACAAATGCAAATCAATAAAATAAAACACTACAACGAGCCCAAGCTAGCAGGGGCTGCGTATTTGAATTTGTTGTGATTTAGTGAGCTAACTGAACCAACGTTGCGCACAGCTGCAACTCCGTTAACGGATCGCGCGTTTCAACATTTCAACGAGCATCACCCATGGTAGTAGCTGCTAAGGACAAGAAACCAGTTGGAACATGACAAGGCACAGGTATGAACTCAAACGGCACCAAGTTACACGTTGAAGCGAGTTGCTCCAATCCTGCGTGTCTTTGTTTCAGCCAATCGGTTTACGAATAAACTCCTTTTCCACCAATCACACCCTCCCAACCGTACCATCATCCCCAGAACCATCAACCTCAAAAGTCCTGTACACGGCCAGATGCCGTTCAGCGATCCAAGTCATTCGTCGATTCGCGGCTTCCCAGACTGGGAGTCCAGTCCAGTCATCCAACTTCCAAGTGTGCACACGTCGCAGAAAGTCAACACCAACTTCAACATGGTCGCCTGGGCAGATCGCTTCGACCTGGAGAAGCAAGTGACGTTCTACCTGTCGTACCACGACAACAAGATCAACCAGTACATTCACTTCGCCTGCATCTGGCAGATTTTCATCTCGGCGCTCTGTCTCTTCGCGTCCTTCGAGACCTTCGCAGAGCTTCCGAGTGCTCTGACTTCCCTTCCCTTGAGTCAGTACATGCTGCTCAATCCGTCCTGCGTGCTGGCAGGTGTCTACATGCTGTGGTACATTCAATTGGACCACGTCGCAGGCCTCCTTGGGGGCCGTGCTCGTCTTCCTCTCGTACCTCTTCGCCAACTTCTTCGTGCAGGACTTTGCTCCGTCTCACGTGGACAGACCTGCGTGGCACGTGGCGCTGGGCGTGCACTGCTTCGCGTGGATCATGCAGTTCATTGGCCACGGAGTCTTCGAGCGCCGCAAACCCGCGCTCTTCGACAGTCTGGACCAGGCGCTCGTCACGGCCCCCATGTTCGTGCTGCTGGAGGCGCTCTTCGCGCTCGGATACCGCCCCGAGCTGTACAAGCGCGTGTCGGCGGCGGCCAAGGCCAACATCAAGGCGTTCCGAGCGACGGGCAAGACGCTGTGATGTGGATCAAGAGAGTTGGAGATTCGTTGGTGTTTCCATGAATGCAGTTCGTGCTAAAATGTTTAGCCTAAAAGTGAATACGAGAGCAGGAACTGCGTTCGCCTCGTGAATATTTTTCTTGGATGGCAATTTATAAAGTGAGTATGAAGTTGTAGAAATCAACAAATTTTCCTAGTGATGATTGGATCGGTCAGATTCCATTTCCATATTTTCTAGTTAGAACTTCAAAAATCAAACTTAGTATTGAGTGTTGCGGGAATGAAAACGGTATTGATCTTCCCCATTAAAATTGGTTGCAACAGATTTAGCAGCTCCAACGAACGCTACGACTCGTAGCCTACGAGGACATGGCAATTTCCTCTAGTCCTGACAGACTTTCAGCAATACTCTCGGCTCCACTCACGAGACAGTTGAGTAGTAGCTGTTCTTCCATAGAAGTATGCTCATAGCACTTGTCTGTGAGAAGCCACTCGACGTAAGCCGTTTTCATGTGTGCTACCACCTCGGATGTTGAGAAATCGTCAATGTTCAAGACGTCGTACTCACGTCGAATGAACACGGACGCGTTTTCGCTTAGGAAAGTGCTGGTACCATGGTCTTCTTGGTCCCGAGAGGCACCTGACGGCGAAGTAAAAGACGATGCCACTTCAATTATAGTAGCTGGCCTTGGATCCTCCGCCTTCTCTGGTACAAATTCACGAGTTCCATCATCGTCGTTCCCTTCTGTAGATGTTTGTGTCTTCTGTATCTCCCGTGCTTTAGTTTGCGGTATATTTCCTGATAAAAGTGCCGGTGCCTTTCGCTTCACGCTCCGATACACTTCAATCTCCAGTCGTAGGCCGTGCTCGATTGCATCCATGAAGTCTTCGAAGGATACTGTACTGCGACCAGGTTTCCCAACCACTCTCATAAACTCCAGCACATACTTGTTGACTGCTTCCTCTTTGACAGCTCCCGACTGTGCGAAAATCGCTTCAAGCAATACAGCAACATCATCTGTATTCAGTTCGCCACTACAGTCTTTGTCTGCCAGTCGGAACGCTTCTTTCATTTGCAGGAAAATAGCGGTTTGATCTGGATCGGAATAGCGGAAAGTATCACTGAAGATCATCTCCATGGTCTCAAAGTTGTCACGCACGAGAGACTGGAAATGAGTGCTCGCTAGCTTCCACTTGGTATGGGTGTCGCTCTTGTCATCAAATTCTTTTGCTTGAGTTTCATTGCGAATATCCGCAGGGTTGAGCTTCACTCGGTTCTGCATCACTCGGAAGTGAAACCAGCGAAGCAACTTGAAGAGAAGGTAGTTGTTGTTCAGCAAACGATGCGAAATCTCAAGCACGCGCTTATACTTTTCAGCAGAAAATTCGGGTCTCCATAGTAGGGGTTCAACCTGTGCTTCTACAAGCAATTGGCGCTGCAATTCAAGTTTGGCTGGAATTTCCTGTACTAGCATTCGACGAACTTCTGCCATTGATTCTTCGTCCATCTCAACGGAGCTCGATAAATGATGGCCAAACAGTAGGTCGAAAGCATTTTGGTGCAGCTTCAAGGTGTCCAGTATGCTGTGGCGTAGTAAGGTAATTGCACTCCTCGGGCAAATGAACGTTTCCACCGAAATGAATATGAGCACAGCCACTGACGTTTGAGCGAGACTCGCGTAGGACGCGATTGCTATGGAGCTGGAACTGTCAGACCCATTTGAATAGCAAATGTCGGTTTGACGTAGTAAAGTATCGGATGCAACAAAAGCTGCCACCATACCACCATAGGAACCGTAGCCTCGCCCGAAGAAGACGTACATGCAGATTCCTACCCAGATGAACATGACGACGTCCGATAATACGACGCCCAAGTTCTCTGGGTCGCACATTTGCACAAAAAAGAACTTGAAGACCGATGGAACGACACTCCCAGCAACAACTCCACCGACGCGATTCACTGTGGTTCGGAACGAACTTCCAAGATGACCACCTAAAATGTATGCGATGGTTGTGGCTGTTGAAGCACTGTAGCCGAAGACGCCCACGCAAAAAGCTACTCCAGACATGATCGCCACTGTAATTTTCAGTGCATTTATCCACAGAGTGGAGTCTGTGTAGTACGCACGATCCACGAATTTCTTCAACGAAGCTCGCACAAATGATTGTACGCGGTGTGAATCGTAGTACACTTTGTTGTTGTATGACTGCTGGAAATTGATCAGAGTACTACAGAACGAGTTCAGCGAGAAAAGGAAAAGGTTAAGCGGTACATTTCCCGCCACTTCCTCGGGCGTATTTTGTTCCTTGCGGAGAGTCCGATTTTGAACTTTTCGGTACTTATACAACGTCATTTCCACTTGATTTTCAAGAGCCCCTAGCGACTTCAGATCAAGGTCTGTCATGCAAACACACACGTAAACAATTATTGAAAAGTTTCACAACTACAACATTGTTCTAGGAACGTACGCGTGGATAACGCGTGGACTTCACGCGAGATTTCGTTGAGCAGATCGTTTGATCTCGTCTGGACGACGTAGATCTCACGCTTGAGCACAGACATATACGTCATATGCAATCGTCCATACTCCTCGAGTTTCATTGCATAGCTGAGTGTGCGTAAGTCTGCAAGTAGTGATCCGGCCAGCTTTACATAGTTCCGACTCATCACTCGATTGAATTTGAGGACGTAGTGAAGTCCAAAGCACTGCTCCCACCAAGCATCATCTAGCAATGTCACCATTCGACGGTAACGAGCTTCTGCATCATCGAACTTGTGCCGAAGACGAAGTTTGAGGAACTCCGTGTTCTCCGCATTTTTGTTTTTGAAGCAGTAAGAGTCCATGATGATATTCAGTATCTCTAGTAGCTCAGCAGCCACTTTTTCAGAGTCTTCACGTACTCGAGCAATGGCGCTGGAGTAGTTCAAAGCAAAAATGTCCACAAATTGTCAGTACAAGTACAATTGTAAAAGGCCTGAAAATGTCCAGCTTACAAGATTGGGTATGGGAAACACATCGTCACGACGGATATCAAAGCACCAAGCACTCCGACGATGGCAAAGACCCGTAGGTTGCGTAAAATATTGCTCGTGTCAAATAGTTCATCATCAATGCTTTTCAACTGACCAGAACTCAGAGGGTTAGCGGGATTAATAATCGTCAGAGCTGCACATACATTGACACAAGGCGAGCGTTAGTAAGATGACGCTGATGCGTTCTTTTTGTAGGTAGACAACTTACTGAAGTAGACATTGGTGCCCACTGCGTACTTGCGCGTGTTGCAGTGGAAGGGTAAAATCATAACAGCGACGGTGAAAACAACAATCCAAGGAAGCGTCGAGATCAAGTTGGGGACTTGGATCCAATACGAGCTGGCATTTAAGGCTTTGATGATCTTGTAGTAGTTCCGGTACGGGTCGTCAGAATGACTGTCGAACCGCTCCACCTCGATATACGCAAACAACACGTAGTTGTACAGGAGAGCCGCGCCAACCCCGCAAAAACCTTGACAAACTTCTCGAATTGTACCCCCGACATTGAATGCCATGGAGAACACAACCATGATAGCGCAGTAACTTAGCCCACCCAAATAGTACCATTCTGGAAAGAAGAACCATTTCTTGTCGTAGGCATTCGATGGATCGTACGCCTGGTCACGTGTCTGAATAATAGACGAGAGGATCACTGCAAAAGATACTCGTAGCGACAATTCTGCATTGCGTCGAAAAGCAGCTATACACGTACGTAATGGGCTGGATGTTAGTCGAGTTGGCATGGCAAGTCGGCAGTTCCGAGAACTCATTACCCGATATTCTGTGAGCGCTTAAAACCCCTTTCCGGTGCTTGTCCAAGTTGATTTTCATTTTTGTTGCGGTCTCACCCGCAGCATCGCTGCTGCTACTTACCATACGCGTACGTCTGAGCTGTGTATCGACGGGTGAGTCAGATACAAGCGGCACAACCACATCTCTGTAAACATCACCAATTTTTGTCAGAGAACGGGATGGTAAATCGGAGGGAAGTTAGAATTCGTACGCCGACGGTAAACCCGCGGCTGGGTTGTCTAAGCTTGCGGATGCTGTCATTGAGCTCTTAAAAGCAACTTTGATGACTGGTGCCTTTCCTTCAAGGCGATAACGGCGCCAAGCAAAATTTGGACAGAACTATTCCTGAAGTTGAATCTTGCATCGAAACGGAAGTGTTAGGCTCGACTTGAATTGCTGTGTGTGACTGGATTTGAATTGCTGTGTGTGGGCGTTTTTATCTGAAACGATGTGTGGTTGAAGGCAAACTGCCAAATACAGACAAATCACAAATAAAGTAAAGTTCCTGTATCCTCCTCAGTCCTCAGTAGTAAAGTAAATAACAGAAGTTTGAATGCAATGTGAATAGTTCATTCGGATGATGGTACAGTATATCTAGCAAGTACTTCGAAGTAGTATTGACTAAGAGATTTTGTGAATGGACTACTCGATCAGCTTCGAGCGGTGAGGTCTCACTACTCCGTGATGATTAAATGTATTTTCAGTACTAAGTAGAAGGGTAGTGCTAACTATTTGGGGCTATATACTTTCGGTGCGAATGCATTAAATTGTACATGCAGATTGTGTATATGATACTTTGATTTCCAGGATGCAACAATCAAATGCGCTAGTGTTTGTTTTCAGGACGCAGCAACTAATCAGCTACCTGTAGTGTGAAACACAAGAAGGCCAGCTTTGAAAGCTTCAAGCAGGCGGCGCTGTTCAACTCTCACAGCAAATATAACATGTTCCGATGTTATACAAGGTGCCTTTAAGAAATGACGGAACAGATCCAGCAACCCGCTGCAAAACGATGGTGGTCAACACCCAGAACCACAAAATTTTCAGAAACAGGTACTATAGTACTGTAGATACACAGTGCGGAAATTGTTTCTCCAAAGACAGCATACGAATTAAACGCTGGTAACTTTGGCCAACTCATAATTTATCCTAGTAGACTACCAGTGGTAGTGCTACGTTAGTACTTAGTAGTATTAATACGTACACCCCAACAAGCATTAATTTTTTAACAATGCTTTTCGCTTAAGTAACATTATGTCTGAAACATTAGTTTATGTCCACCACATCACTTCCGAAAGCTACTTCACAACGTTACTTGTCGATCCCCGCGTACAACCGCAGCCACCTGCTGCTGCGTAGTGGTGTCGGGCAGCTCCGCGCCGTCGTATCTCGCGCCCCAGCGCTCGTCCTGCGTCCTCCAAGCGCTCATCTGAAAGCCCCGCGTCTCCTCGTTCCAACCGTATCGTCCTAACCCCCCACTTGCCTCTCCATTCAAATGGGGCAACACTTTTTGTTCCACCGCGACCTGGTGGCCGCCACGGCCGTGCATCACGCGGTCAATGCGCGCCTCACCAGCGACTTGCAGGCGGATCTGGTGCTGCTGGGACCTCAGTGGCTCCGTATCTACCGCGTGGAGCCTTTTCCGATCGCTGGAGCCGCTCTAGAAGCGTCAAAAGGACAAATTTTACACCTCCAAGCCTCTTTTCCCTTAGCAGGCGTCGCTGAGAGCGTCCACGTGCTCCGGTTCGACCGCAGCCTCTTGAGGAAGAAACACCGCTTCTATGGAGGCGAGGAGGTGCTGCTCCTGACCTTCCCACGGTTCAAATGGGTCATTGTGGGCTACGACAGGCGCTCCAGGACGCTAGCGACGCTCGCCATGTTCTCCTTTGAAGAGGACGCTATTGGCCCTGGAGCCACGCTCAAAGGAGAGAAGAACGGACGCGAACAGCTGCTCGGACTCGGCACCCAAGCCTCGGCCAGAGTGGACCCGCAGACGAGGTGTGCAGCCATGCTCGTGTACTCGGACCAGTTGGTCATTGTCCCGTTCCGCAGCGAGTCCATGGAGCTGTCGTTCTTTGAAGAAGATGACGATGAATTTCTGGATGGAGACCACCCTGGATCTACCACGGCCGACTCGGACGAGGAAGAGGATGACGAGGAAGAGAAGAAGCTCGAGGAACTGGTCAATGAGAGCAAAAACCGAGGCGTCACGAGTGACATGAACAGCACACTCAATGCTCTACTCGATAAGAGCGTCAAGGTCGGATCCAAGCGCAAACGCAACCACATGAGCGGCGTCATGCCGAATGACATTACCGGACGCGAGTTCCTGCTACGTCTGCGCGAGCTGGAAATTACAGGCAAAGTGATTGATCTGGCGTTCCTCGACGGGTACTTGGAGCCGACGCTGATGGTACTCCATGAAGAGAACGAGAGGAACTCGACGTATGGGCGTTTGGCAGTAGGTTTTGACACGTACTGCCTTACTGTCATCTCCATCAACATGAACACAAGGTAAGCGTGGTGTGTTGTGGGTTTGCACGTGTCTTTGCACTAATTTATGCTGTGTGGAAATACAGACTTCACCCCAAAATTTGGACGGTGAAAAATCTACCCTCGGACTGTTTCCGCTTGATCCCATGCCGAGCACCACTGGGTGGTGTCGTAGTTCTGTCAGCCAACGCCTTTCTCTACTTTAACCAGACGCAGTTCCATGGTCTTGCTACGAATGTTTTTGCGAGCAAAACGGTGAATCAAACGGTGTTTCCTCTGGGAGATGCAGTGTACGAGACGGCCGACCACGACACTGCGCAACTCAACATTGTTCTGTACGATTGTCAGCATGAGTATTTGCACGAAAAAGAACTGCTGCTAACTATGCCGAACGGAGACGTATATGTGCTTTCTCTGCCGTACGAAGACACATCCAGTCGAGGTTTGTATGGTTTTGGCAGCTCATCCTCGAGTAGGAATGCGTCGCTTTCGCTGCGGATGTTGCGATCCGGGATCCTCGCTAACTGCTTGTGCGTCAACGACGAGAAAAAGACAGTATTTTTGGGTTCACGGTCAGGCGACTCCGTACTGTTTGCGTTGGATAAGAAAAAGTTGGTCGACGCTGAGGACAATGTCTCACCAGAGAAGCAAGATGAAGAAATGCCGATGAAGGAGGAACCAGTTAAAGAAGAAGTAGCAAAGACTGAACCTGCTGAAGAAGAAGAGGAGGACGAAGATGATTTATTCCTCTACGGTGCTGCTCCAACGAAAGAAGAACCGGCATCGACAACCGATCCGACAGAGGCTTCGAACGGGGCCAATGGAAATGGCGTTAAGAAGGAAGAGAATGGTTCTGCTGCTGAATATGAAAGTGGCCCGTATGATTATGAGCTTCGGCAAATTGATGTGCTTCCAAGTATCGGGCAGATCACGTCAATCGATTTAGGCATTGAGAACAATGCTGATTCGAAGGAGAAGCGAGAGGAGCTTGTGATCAGCGGCGGGTATGAGCGTAATGGTGCTATCTCGGTGCTGCACAATGGATTACGCCCAATCGTCGGTACTGAGGCAGAGCTTAACGGCTGCCGAGCGATGTGGACTGTAGCATCGTCCTTGCCTTCTGCAACAACAAGTTCAGATGGACGGAGTTACAACGCTTACCTTATCTTGAGTGTTGCCCACAGAACGATGGTGCTTCGAACAGGGGAAGGTATGGAACCCTTGGAAGATGACAGTGGGTTCTACACGTCCGGTCCAACACTTGCCGCGGCAAATTTGTTCAACAAACAACGAATTGTCCAGATATTTAAGCAAGGTGCACGTGTGATGATGGAGGTGCCCGAGGAAGATTCTCCGAATGAAAATGACAAGTCAGAAAAGGCTGCCGATGATAAAGAGGAGGAGGACGAAGACGATGAAGAGGACGGGCCTAGAGTCAAGCTTGTATGCACGCAGGAGATCACATTGGAGGGTGACGTCGAGTGCGGAGGCATGAACGTCGATACCGCAACCGTAGGAATTGTGTCTGTGGATGTCATCGACCCCTATATTCTCCTGCTTCTTACGGACGGCTCAGTTCGACTGTTGATGGGAGATGAAGAAGACATGGAGCTGACCGTAATTGACCCGGAAATTGATTATTGTGAGGGATCTGCTGATTCGAATGGAAACACAGATGCGTCCAAGCATGGCAGTAGTTCTGCGTGCCTATTTTACGATTGGGCAGGTATGTTCCGCGAAAACGCATGGGGTGAAGACGAGCGCGAAGAGCGCAGCGATTATGCTGTAACTGAGAGCAGAAAATCTAAAGCAAATGACGACGATGACGACATGGACGCCTTGTACAGTACGAAACAAAGCCCTAAGGCGAGCTCGACTATCCGCAGTAACACAACGAAGTCAGTGCCAAGCCCGGCTGCTCAGACGAACGCCGATGGATCTGTGTCGATTGCGTTGCTGGAGCAGAAGGAAGCCAAGATGATGTGTGGCATGTGCTTCGGAGATGGTTCTCTGCACGTGTTCTCCCTTCCCGATTTCAAGAAGAGAGGCATTTTCCCGTACCTTACTTTTGCACCACAGTCTCTCGTGAATACGCTGGAGCATTACCAGGTCAGCAAAAACAAAACGGTGAAGTTTTCAGCTCCAGTTCTCGGACTCAATGCGTCGACATCTTCCGCTAATGATGGTCGTATCAAGAAGTCGCACACCATTAATTCTCCAGTGGCTGACATCATCATCCACCGTGTCGGTCCGAGTGAGGGCCAGCATAACGCTCAGTATCTGGCACGTATGGTGATGTTGGTTTTCCTGGCAAACGGTGACTTGCTCATGTATTCTGCCACGCCCAAGTTCGAGAGTTTAAAACCTCGTAGCAATGGGGAAGTCACCCCAGTGTTCCATTTCGTCCGCATTGGAACAGATCTAATTACTCGACCGTTCCTACCTCCCCGAGCGCGAACAAACGCGCACAATGAGGCTGGTAACAATCCGGAAGTGAACACCAGCGCTGTGCTCGCCAAGCTCCGTACTGGCTTCCGGTACCCGATGCTTACAAGCTTCTACAACGTGAACAATATGAGTGGGGCTTTTTTCCGAGGTGCGCACCCGATGTGGATCTTAGGTGACCGTGGGCTGCCGTCTTTCATCCCCATGTGCGTTACTGCTCCCGCTCCGCCTGCTCCTCGCGCAAATGGTGCACCAAACAAAACTGCGGCCCCCAAGGTGAGCGTCCCAGTGCTAAGTTTTACGCCGTTCCACCACTGGAATTGCCCCAACGGCTTCATTTACTTTCACTCGAGGGGTGCGTTGCGCGTCTGCGAGCTTCCATCTAGCAAAACTTCAACAGTTCTTCCATCGAGCGGTGGTTTTGTGCTGCAGAAGGCGGAGTTTGGCGCCACTTTGCACCACATGCTATACCTGGGTAACCATGGACCTGGTGGTGTATCGGAGGCTTTAGAAGCACCAACGTATGCGGTAGTGTGCAGCGTCAAAATG
Source organism: Phytophthora sansomeana (assembly GCA_032158285.1). Classification (NCBI taxonomy): domain Eukaryota; phylum Oomycota; class Peronosporomycetes; order Peronosporales; family Peronosporaceae; genus Phytophthora; species Phytophthora sansomeana. Next base: position 66,067 of record JAPDHH010000203.1, read on the forward strand.
AAGCCGGCTGATGCGGAGCGCGCTACAGAGGTCGAGAATGCGGAAGAAGAAGAAGAACCTGAAAATCTGGATGCAAATGGAAATCCGGTTGGAAGCAACGTGATGGCACCAACCGCAGAGATGTTCCCAGATTACGAGATTGATCAGATGGCACACACCGAAGAGGATGTGTACGAGCTGCGCCTTGTGCAAACAAACGAGTTTGGGGAGTGGGGACGTCGTGGAGTTTTCCGTGTGCATTTTGAGCGATACGAGGTGGTGCTGAGCGTGAAACTCATGTACCTATACGATTCGTCTTTGATGAAGGAAGAAGTGGCTTCTACCTCGCCAGAGTGGAACAAAAAGAAGCGACCGTATTTGGTCATTGGTACTGGATGGGTCGGCTCTCACGGAGAAGATGAAAGTGGACGCGGTCGTCTCCTTCTCTACGAACTTGATTACGCCCAGTATGTCAATGAAGAGGGTGGTGCCACGAGTGGAAAGCTGCCAAAGTTGCGGTTAGTGTTCATTAAGGAGCACCGCCAAGGAGCCATTTCTGCTGTGGCGCAGCTTGGACCGTATGTGCTTGCAGCCGTTGGATCGAAGCTTATCGTGTACGAGTTCAAGTCGGAGCAATTGATCGGCTGCGCATTTTACGACGCCCAAATGTTTATCGTGACTCTGAATGTCGTGAAGGATTTCGTCATGTACGGTGATGTCTACAAGAGCGTTCACTTTTTGCGTTGGAGGGAAAAGCAACGACAACTGGTTCTTCTCGCGAAGGACTATGAGCCGCTGGCTGTGTCTGCAACGGAGTTCAGCTTGTTCGAGAAGAAGTTAGCGCTTCTGGCGGTGGATATGGACGAGAACCTGCATGTGATGCAGTTTGCTCCCCAGGATATCGAGTCGCGTGGTGGCCAGCGTTTGCTTCGGGTCAGTGACTTCCACTTGGGTGTTCAGGTCGCTAGTATGTTCCGTAAGCGAGTGGATGCTCCTGGGTCAGTCGCTCCTGTTGCCAATGGCCGATCATCAGCCCCTCCTTCGTCGTATGTGAACGTCATGGGAACGTCGGAGGGTGGAGTCGGTGCTCTGATCCCCGTTAGCGAGCGCGCCTTCCGCCGTCTCTTTACGCTTCAGAATGTGATGGTAAACACACTTCCTCAGAACTGCGCGCTCAACCCGCGCGAGTTCCGCGTGCTCAAGACGAACGCTCAGCGGCGATGTGGACGGCCTGACGCGTGGAGTAAGAAGAAGTGGAAGAAGAGTTTCCTGGACGGCTTCGTGCTGTTCCGCTTCCTGCAGCTTGATTACGTGGCCCAGAAAGAACTCGCACGCTGCATTGGCACTACGCCTGAAGTTGTCATTCACAATTTGCTGGAAGTGCAACACGCAACGGCGACTTTCCTGTAAGCACTTCTCGCGATCATGAAATACAGCTGATGTTGCGATGACTTTCATTGTAAAGAATCATTGGGCTTGCAAGGCTTTGCCTACAATTGATAAACCAAGTTTGTAGCCATTTTGCTTCCGATCGATGTAGCCATCCCACTTCAACTTGTTCAGCCAGTCAGATCTCTCGATTCATCGTACTAGGAAACTGTATACCCAACTGCACTTTTCCTTTTCCACCAATCAGCATGCGCGCTCCACCTTCATTCTTCATTCCGCACTCCAAAGAGGAAACCACCGCCAGAGCTCCTCTTGCTCATGGGCGACTACGCTCGGCCCTTCGTGGACGGCGGCGCGCTCTCCGACGCCAACGGGACCCGCAAACGCCGCGTGGATGCGCTCGGAGGCCTCTCGCCCGCCGTCACGCGCGCTCCGCCCGGGGCTTTGGGCGGTTCCCCGGCGTTACGAGCGGCTTCCAACTCGCCTACGGTACTGCAAATGTTCACTTCGGGCTCTAGATTAGGCGGCAACTTTGCATCCGGTCCTAGTATAGGGTCGTCCTGGGGTGTCCGCAGTGCGCGCGACCCCGAGCAGGAGCCGGAGATGCACGTGCTGCCCAATAAACGCTCGCGAGTGGCGCCCTACGCTCTCCCCGAGACGGTCGTGATTGGAGGAGGCGGCGCGACGTCTAGCAGCTTGGGGAGGGACTCGAGGATGGCGGACAACAGGGAGGAGCAGTTCGAAGCCATGCGAGAGGACTCGCAGAACCTCATGGAGGCCATGAGCATCTCCCAGCAGAACACGCAGGAGTGCACGCAGACGCTCGAGGACAGCCCGTCCTTGTGTCTCATGCGGCTCGTGCTGCATCCAGAGGTGGACAGAGCCGTCACGGCCTTCCAGAAGAACGCGCTCGAGCAGAAGGGGCTGTACCGGATCGAGATGCAGATGCTCACGCCGCGTGTGACACTCGGGAGGGATAATTATGTTGAGGTTTTTGACAAGAAGATGTCGGGTGTGGACCCCGTGAAGCTCAGTCGCCAGCACTGTGTCATTGAGACAGCGCTGGACCCGGAGACTCATCGCCACGCGGTGTTTATTACAGACAAGAGCACGAACGGTATCCGGATCGACGGCGTGCAGGTGCAGAAGGGCAAGAAATACAAACTCGTCGATGGACAGACGATCACGCTCTTGTCCTCCAGGCAGGGCAACGTGCTGCTTGGGTATGTGGTGGAAGATCCGCATGTGAGAGGAGCTCAGGAAGGAACAAAGGGCAACCAGACTGCGATGCTTGCCGAGTCACAAGATAAATCACAGCAGGGTCCGAATTTTCAGGAGTACACGCTGGGTGTGCTGTTCTCGGCGCCTCTGGTTGGAAAGGATATTCACGGCAAGTACCACCCCATCGCCGAATTAGATGTCAAGCGGGAATACTCCATTTTACAAAAGAGTTTGATAGAAGCCTCCAAGTTTGCCAAGCGTCCAGCAACAGCAAGCGACATATCCGGCAACAATGGTCCTGGCACATTGTCCAGGATATATCATTGCCCACGGCAAATTAGTGTGGTCGCGAAGTTTGCGAACACGGACACATTCAGGGCCATGGTTACTCTTGGTTGCAGAGCGCTCCATTTCTCTGGCCACGGCGATGAAAATCACTTATACTTTGAAGATGGAATGGGGCTGGTACACCCAATTCCCCACAAAGGACTCCAAGAGCTTTTCTCAGCTGGAGGCGGAGGCGGCGAGTCGACATTACGATTGGTTTTCGTATCGGCGTGCTCTTCGGCACCGCTTGCGTATGCATTCGTATCGTGTGGAATTTCGCATGTTATTGGAGTTCGTACCAACCAGAAGATTGAAGATTATGCAGCTATTGAGTTCACGCGCGCATTCTACTTGGCTCTTGCTACTGGCAAGTCTGTTGGTGCAAGTTTTACAATTGCGCAGCAATCGGTTGCGAAGTCGCCAAATATTCGTGGGCCCATGGCAGTTGCTGAAAAGTTTATGTTACTTCCAGAAGATGGTGACCACTCTGAGGTTATATTCCCATTAGCAGCCGTGGAGTCCAGTGGCACAGTGAACTTTGAGCCGATGAAATCGAAGCGGTACCCGAAGCTGTGGTTCGATGATTTGCCAGCGATGTGCCAAGGATTTTGCAACCGCTCGGTCGAAGTGTACAAGATATGTCTTGCTCTTATGATGACACAGTCACGCATCACTCGCCTGGTTACTGTTTGCGGTGAGGAAGGGATTGGTAAAACGGCAGTGGCGCATGCGGTGGCCAATTACGTTGGTCCACGAATTACCTCTGAGGGAGGTGTTCGTATTTTCTCGGTTGCTAGACTCGCTCAAGACGAAATGGACGAGCATGTGGGCATGATGCGGAGGAATATTAACATCGCGAACGGAAGATGCCGTGTTTTAAGCCGGCTAGAGACCATGGTCTCCAATCATCTCAAACAACACAAGGCTCGGATCGAATACAACAGCCAGCAGATGCTGCTGGTAATGGATGGTTGCGACTACCTGTTGCGCAATGACTCCCGACGTGACCGTTTCCGCGCGTTCCTGTCTGACCTTCTCACAAACAATTCGTCTCTAAAGATTGTGTTGACAGCTAGGACATCTATCTGTACGGATGGTGCTGTCCGTGGGCATGGGGAACGATTATATACGCTGTCCAAATTCGACATGAAGAGCGCTACTATGATGCTCGTGAGTCTCATGAGTCGCCCGATTCGAGTTGAAGAATTAAAACACGCGCGCGTAAGTAACTCGACAGATAAATTGGAGCTTATTGCTTCTCACCCGGCTTTGAGAGCTACGAAGGGTATTCCTAAACGCATTGCTGATCTTGCTGGCAAGCTTAACGAGACGACTATGGACAAGATTCCCGTGGACGAGAGTGACTTGGAGTGAGATGCCCTCAACTCGCAGTGAATTTGACCGCGATATACACTAGGTATTAGGAGGACAACTATAATATAGCGAGTGATGCACTTACGAAAAAGCCCGCATATTGATTGACGATGTTTGACGCGGCAGTTAAACGATTTTGCCGCGTCCCAGACCACTCGCGCCACTTACTAGTATTTCTCAGAGCATTCCCCAATTCGCAGCCATGATGACACCGTCGAGGGTAAAGGAATATCGGGTGGCCAACGAGTGTTCCTGTCTGTACGAGAACGTCGATCTCGTGCCGTACGAAGGCCCCACTCATCAAGATACTGACCCCAGCGTGTTGCCAGTTTCATGGATCGTTGTTATTTTTCGAGGTGGAACGAATGAAAATGCCAGTCAACGAGATCAGCTCTCAGCTGTGGCAGCTACTCCCGGGGTTAATGGCAACAAAACTTCTTCAACTGGAGAAAATACGCAGTCCGATTCAAGTGGTGATGCTGTTGTTCTTGAGGTCCGCAAAAAGGTGTTAGCAATCCGGTTTCTAAGTCTCGTAGCGAGCTGCCCAGAGTACTCATGGCGTGGCAATCCTGGTTTCTGGTGCCACGTTCTAGATATAAAATGCAAGGTATCGAATTGCACCAATTTTTTTCCCATAGAGCTGTTGCAATGGACCTCGCAAAGCTGCTCTCCAGCGAGGAATTCAGCTGAAGTGCGCGAAATGCCCAAGTTTCGACTTGAATTTCGCCACATGACGGTCAAAAATGATATCTTGGAACTCTGTACCCAAGCTTTCTCAGCAGTCCCGAGCGATTTATTTCAGAAAGTGGACCAACGAACAGAGAAGCAGTTGGGTAAAATGAAGGTTGTACTTCGGCAAAAATCGCAAACCGTAGACATTGATCTTGATTTTTCTCGGACCAAACTACGGGTGAAAGACAGTGTGAATGGGATCCAACGTGTACCGAGAGCAGTGAACGGAAGGAGTTCATCCACTACAACTTCGTCCAGGGATATTTTTCAAAGCTCAGATATTAAATCTGAGTGAGACTATTGTAACTGAGCGCGATCTATCGCTGCTTTCACAGATAGTGGTTCTTCCTTCTCTCTCGATTCGAGAATTGGATCTGAATCGAGTATTTACTGCACAGACGTCCAATAATTTTTTGCGGGGCTTTCGCGAGCTCATTTCGGCGTGTTTTGCGATCACGCTGACTGGTAGAGCTCCAACAATATCGTTGACGAGACTGTGCTTGAATAATTGTGTTCTGAGTGCATTCCAGCTTGGTTCACTCTTTTCGGCCATTCACGAAGGAAGCAGCCAAAGTGGAGTTCGCGAATTATCTCTAAGAGGGTTTCAAGGAGGTGAAGCGTGGTTGTGGCTTGCGTTTGGCATTTTCCATCCCGATTCCAAATCTCGAATTACTCGCCTCGACTTATCAGACTGCGTGCTTAGTCTTGAGGATGTTGAGCGTGTAAAACGACTCATGAACTCATCGGACTGTTCACCATATTTGATGCAAAAGAGAAATGCCAATACCTCGTCTCAGCATTCTCGACTCACAAGTAAGCAGTGGGCTCTCGTTCAAAAAGGTACTCGTTTGGAGGTTCCCCGAGACATCAAGAAGTCGGTGAAAGGGGCCGGCATTGACGCTTAACGTAGATATGTGGTGTGAAGTTTTGGACTTGGGCGTTGCGTGGGCTTGTGTTCTCGTGCCTGCATACGGAAAGCTGTACGTCAAAATGAGTAATTTCGTTACGATGAAGACTGATACCGAACACCAGCCACCGATGAAATCTTGCAAACTGGAATCGTTAACTATGGCCGCAGTGAATACAGTGTCACCAGTGCTACAGGTCAGCAGTGATGGCGAGCTGCGCGGGCTTCCAAGTGGGCAACCAGTTGATGGCGTTTTGTCGGAGTGGGTAAAAACCATCGGTCAGTCATTACGTGCACTACATCTGCGCGAAAATCGGTTGACAAACTACACGTTGGCTGTTATTCTGGAAGCTTGTCCGCTGTTGAAGAATTTGGATGTCAGTAATTGTGAGTTGACTAGCATCGCAGCGATTACCGATGCTATTCAAGGTGGGAATTGTGTTTTGCGCACACTCGTTGCCTCTGATAACCGTATCATTGCGACAAGCCAAGGAAACTTATTTCAACTGTTAGGCGACCAGGAGTGTCTAACTGCTCGCAACCTGAAGGTCCTGCATCTTGAGGATAACCCGACAAGTCCAGACAACAGAATTCTGACTATACTTCATTCGTCACTGCTCAAGAACAAGACGTTGCGGTACATGGCACTGTCCATCGACAAGCGGCACATACATTCGCACTCGATGATGGCCCGATACAATAAGTATCACCACAACGAGTGGATCGGATGCGAACGTCCCCAACTTCCGAACCGTTTAGCTTTGCTGAGTGTCCCATTCGTGAAAACACTCCCGGTTGCCGTCATTGAGATCGTAATGGCCTTTGCTGAACGTGACATCTATCGCCAGGTGATATTGCAATGGCTTTAGGCACCACTGCAGACAATGTCAGTAATGAAAGCAGAACATAAAGGCGAGTTTCGCTCTTCATGTCGTTGTTTGCGTCACCATTCTTATAGATATACTCCCGAAACGCACTTGGTTATCCTCCGTTGTTCTAGCAGATTTCCATCGGAGTAGGGCCGCTGCCCTCCATCTTTCTATCGACGGGGTGGAAGTAGATGCCACACCAAGCTTCGCTCCGGTTGCGTTTAAAGTGCAAGTCAGGATCGTACCCACCTGCAAGCTGCTGCTGGCGTCGCAGTTTCTTGGACTCGTTCACGCCAAAGTTGGGTCCACGCTTGCCTCCAGGAACCGGAACCGGTTGAGGCCCACCAATCACACCGGGTTGGAAACCCATCATAGCCGCCTCCATCTCGGCCGTAACAGCCTGGTCGATCGGAATGGCCGTCGTGGTAGCACGCAGCTTCGAGACATCATTTTCGTCTCGTTCGCCGAGCGCCACTTCCATGAGCTGCGCCTTCTGCCGTTCCAGATCCGCTTCAAACTGCGAGTCTTCACGCTGCTGCAGCTGCCGCCGCTCTTCTGCCAGTCGCTGCTGCTCCGCAATCAACTGTGCAATCCGTCGCTCTTCATCTGCTTTCTTGGCATCATTGGTAGCGATCGCAATGGCGTTCTCTTGACGGTACTGCTTCCACTGTTTCTGAGCGGCAGACTTTTCGTTGTCGTCTCCATACACCAGATCAAAAACTACACAAACATAATTTCCTCAGTCCTAGCAGCAATTTATATCCTCAAATCCTGTACTTCCACAACGTACTGAGGTTCTCCAGCGTCTCCAGGTAGTCATTGAACTCGTCCAGCGTGTCGAAGTCGTCCTCCGTCTTATTATAACTATTCACAGAAATAGCAATTAGTATACACAACCACCTCTAAATAAGAATAATGACAATAGAACCTACTCCTTAGTCACTTTCTTGCGGATCGACGTCTCCTTGGCGAAGTTGAGCTCTTCGATCGTTTTATCCTGCAGCTGCGACTTCTTCACGGGCTTCTGACACGCAGGACACGCGATCTCTCGCTGGTGCTGGAACTCCCGTTTGATGCAGTGGTCGCAACTACGAAAGTCACAAATCACATATTCTAAATGAGAGGGAGATACATTTCTCCACGCAGAGAGAACGCCAGACGCCGCACAATCGGTGGCCGCATTTCGAGATGAGCATCTTCATCTTGGTGTTCAGGTAGTTGCTGTCGTCCTCGGCCGACGTGCCGCACACGCAGCAGCGCAGCGCCAGCTCCTCCGCATCGTCCGCCGCCGTCATTTTGCGTCTTCTGGATAAGAAAATTTATTAGAATTATATTGTGTAATTAAAAGACCTTTTAGTTGTCATTTTTACTAAATTCTATGTGTTAGTCCACATTTACACATTTTTGGATACAACCGCAAGCCAAGCATGGCGTCGGTGGAGCGCGTCTTGGCGGAGCTGTCGCGGCTCAACGACGAAGCATCAGGATGTGCCACTTCCTCAGCGTCTTCTCCTTGTACAAACGCAGCTCTGGACCAATTCTCTGTCGCGTCGGCGTCCTCGTTGGCGCCTGAGGCGGTGGTGATCTTGCCCCACAAATCGTCCGATGCCGCCACTGTTTCCCCCTTTTTGACGCCCCGCGTGCGTCTCACGTCGCCCTATCGGGACCGATCGACGGTGCAGAAGGAACTCGAGACGGTGGCGCACCCGTTGTTCGCTCTGGAGCGTCTGGGGGCGTTTCCTCGCGGCTGGGGCGGCCAGAAGAAGACCCCCGTGCCTCCCAGTCGCCTATTGGCGCAAATGCCCATGTCTGCGCCCCGCCAGGAGCTCGTCCCAATGAGGAATTCCATTGTGAAGGACCCGCTGCACATTTCCTACGAGTTTCGACCCGTGGACGTGTCCAGAACGGGCGCAGACGCAGGATTCAGCAGCGCGTTGACCAAACAGGACGAGTACGCGCGCGGCAAGATGAGCAACAAGCCTTTCAGTCCAGGAGGAGACTCGTTAGCAGAGCTGGAGACGGAGCGGGCGCAGGAGCTGCTCACTCCCACGCAGAAATTGCTGCAGAAAGAGGAGGAGCAGAACAGAAATCGACTTGTGCTGGGGGAACAGGTGGACGAAGCGCTGCTGGAGACGCTGGTGTTTGATGTACCAGGGATCAATAGCTGTTTGACGGCCGAGGATGTCAGGAAGGTGGAGAGGCAAGAGGAACAAGTGGAACAGGTGCAGGTGGAGAATGTCGGCGTGAACCCCAAGTCGCTCCTGAAACCGTACTTTGAGGCTGTGCAGGATAAGGATCATGTTGCGGCTATCCGTAGCGCTGTGCTGGACGAGAAGGCAGCGAACGCCATGAGGCAGAACGATGAAAGCGCGACGGTGGGACTGGATCAGTTGCTGCGCGAAATGGAGGGTGATGGAGAGCTTTTGGAGCTGGGGTTCTCGGTTGAGGACGATGAGGAGGACCAGCTGAGCGAGTCTAAAGAGGCTATTGTTGAAGCTGCAACTACTAGCACGGTGAAGACTGCGCCTAAGGTGCAGACGTCTTCCGGTGATGACGGCAGTATTGATGATCCCGAGACGGAGTTGGAATCTCTTTTGGATTCCGGCGCGGAGTCGACCGCTTTGACGTTACAGAAGCGGACAAGCCCGTCGTCGGAGTGGGCCAGTATGGCAAGTGTTGATGTGCGCAACTTCCACGAGAAGGTGCCAGAAATGGCGATGAAGTACGAGTTCGAGCTGGATGTGTTCCAGAAGGAGTGTGTCATTCATCTCGAGCGCCATGAGTGCGTGTTTGTGGCGGCGCATACTTCTGCAGGTAAGACCGTGATCGCAGAATATGCCATCGCTATGTCGCAGAAGCACATGACTCGCACGATTTACACATCGCCCATCAAAGCGCTATCGAACCAGAAGTATCGCGACTTCCGCACCAAGTTTGGCCCCGACAATGTTGGTCTTATTACAGGTGATGTCAGCATCAACCCGGAGGCGAGCTGTCTTGTGATGACGACGGAGATTTTGCGATCCATGCTGTACCGTGGTGCTGATATTATCCGTGATATTGAGTGGGTCATCTTTGATGAAATCCACTACATTAATGACAGTGAACGAGGTGTGGTTTGGGAAGAAGTAATTATCATGCTTCCGGAACACATTGGCATGGTGTTTCTATCTGCAACGACGCCGAACCACTTGGAGTTCTCGGATTGGATCGGCCGCACGAAAAAGCAAAAGATTCATGTAATTTCCACGTACAAACGCCCTGTTCCCCTCCAGCACTTCCTCTACGCTGGAAAGGAATTATTCAAGCTGTACGATGCCACCACCGGGTATATGCCGAATGCTCACGGCGCAGCCAAGGCTAAGATCTCTCCTGCTTCGGACAAATCGAAGGCTGGTGGTCGAGGCGGAAGAGCTGTTGCTCGTGGCGGCGGAAGCAGTGCCAATGCTCGCAGCATTCGCACATCTGGAGGAGACCAAGGCGAATGGACCAAACTGATCAATACGCTGAAAGACAAGTCGTTGCTTCCTGTGGTGGTGTTCGCTTTTAGTAAACGACTTTGTGAAGAAAGTGCGAGCAAGCTGGCGAAGCTCGACCTCAGTACCCCCTCGGAACGGTCAGAAATCCACCTCTTCCTTGAGACTAGCGTGCAACGACTCCAGGGCTCGGACCGTGAGCTGCCTCAGGTGCTAACAATGAAGGAAATGCTCAAGCGCGGTATCGGCGTTCACCATGGAGGTTTGCTCCCTATCATCAAGGAGATGGTTGAAATTCTGTTCGGCCGCGGTCTTGTGAAGGTTCTTTTCTCAACGGAGACGTTTGCTATGGGTGTGAACATGCCTGCACGTACGGTCGTGTTTAATGGCACCCGGAAGCATGATGGCAAGAACTTCCGAGACCTGCTACCCGGCGAGTACACACAAATGGCTGGCCGTGCTGGTCGTCGTGGTCTGGATTCTGTGGGTACTGTCATTATTGCGTGCTGGAACGATGTCCCTGAACCAACATCACTGAGAACAATGCTCGCAGGAAAGGCGACATCGCTTTCCAGCCAATTCCGCCTGACTTACAACATGATTTTGAACCTCCTACGCGTTGAGGTGTTGACAGTGGAGGACATGATGAAGCGCTCCTTTTCCGAATTCCACACTCAAAAGGTTCTCGCCTCGAAAAACATCCCCAAGTTGATTCAAAAAGGCAAGTCTTTACTTCAGCAGCTCGAGCGATCTCTTGTCGAAGACTATCCGCACCTGGAGGCCAGCGGCGAACTTGCACAAATGCAGGAGTTCTATCAGCTCAAGCGTGACAAACGTGACTTGGAAAAGAAATTGACCAAGTGGCTTCTTGCGAACAACATTCAAGCTGCTAAGAATGCAATTGCACCGGGCCGCATTGCTATTCTGAATGTGAAGGGACTTTCATCCGACCAGCTTGCGCTGGTGGTGCGCACGAATGCTGCTATGGTAGGCGAGGGTGGAACCAGCCGATCAAAGCTTTCTTTTGAAACTGAGCTTCAGAGTTCATCGTCTGCTGATGCAAGCCACAAGGGAGTATTCAAGTCCATTGTGGTGATCACTTTGTGTCCAGATGACTACGAACCTCCTAAAGTGGAGACTCCGTCAGCTAGTAAGAAGAGTCCTCGCTCTCTTCTTGGAGGCGGACGTATGCTCCGTAGCAAGAAGGATGATGACGACGATCGAATGTTTGGACGAATGGGCAAGAAGGGTAAATCTGAGAGTCAAGAGAGCGCTGAGCTTACTGCCCCGTCGACTGCTACTCTTCTGGGAAGGAAGTATGCCGTGCTGGAAGTTCCCGAAAGTTGTGTCGAGTGCGTAACTTCCGTTGTGGCATCGAGTGTCAACACAAAAACTCTCGTGTCGTCTTCATCCAAGAAGGAGCTAGCTAGCAGCATTGAGTTCTTGACGAAGCTCGAGAAGGACGCCGCTACAACCCAAAAGGCGGCCATTGCATATGTGGATTTGATGGGGGAACTAAAGGTCAATGATCTCGAAGTTGCCACGGGTTACACGCAATGGCAGCAACTGTATTCGATGGTGCTCAGCCACCCCTGTGCTACTGACTCGCCATCGGTGTCGCGAGTCATGGGTAAAGTGGAGAAAATCTTTAAACTGAAGGCCTATCTGGTGCGAATGACCCGAGAACTGTCGAATGACTCGCTGTCGCTCTTCCCCGATTTTCAGCAACGTCTAAGTGTATTGAAACGTCTCGGGTACATCTCCGACGATGGAGTCGTGCAAGTAAAGGGGCGTGTGGCTTGCGAGATCAACACTTGCGAAGAGCTGGTGCTAACCGAGATGATTTTCGAAAACGTTCTGGCTAACTTGGAGCCTGAAGAGATCGTCGCGGTGCTCTCCGCTCTCATTTTTCAAGAGAAGTCACAGTCCGAGCCCACACTTACCACCACATTAGAGGACACGCGCGAGGTGGTTAAGAATATTGCCGAGTCACTCGGTCTCATCCAGCTGGAGCAGCACCTTGAAATCGACCCCGCTGTATACTGCAAGAACGCACTCAACTTCGGTTTGATGGAAGTCGTGTACGAGTGGGCACGTGGCATGCCGTTCAAGCAACTGTGTGAGCTGACGGACGTTCAGGAAGGCTCGATCGTGCGTTGTATCACGCGCCTTGATGAAGTTTGCCGCGAAGTGCGAAATGCTGCACGAGTTATTGGTGATCCGCAGCTGTACCGCAAGATGGAGGTCGCTTCCGAAGCGATTAAGCGCGACGTTGTGTTCGCTAGCAGTTTGTACCTGTCCTAGCTGGAACACACGAAAAATAAAAGGTAGAGGCAACCTCTGGCTTCGTGATCGTATTCTCCAATTGCAAGAAGTGGCTGAAAGATTCTATTGTACTCCGCTAACCAAAACGTACATGCGACTTCGGCCACGCACCCTCTTTAGCTCTCGCAGTACTCGCAGCCTCCGTGGTTGGAGCGGGCGCAACAGCCGGCTCTGCAGCATCAACAGCATTCAATTGCCGATTCAACTGCTGCAATGATTGGCGGCAGTTGTACGCGTACTCCTCGACCATTGTCTTCCGCCGCGTTGACAGCTTTAACTTGGGGGATCCCAGCACGACGCCCAGTACACTTTCAAGGCACACCAGGCGATCTCGGCGTTTGTCCACCCGCGCCACCTTTTCCACCGTCTCCACCAGCGTGAACAGCGCCGTCGTGAGCGAAATCACTTCTGCATGCTCAATACCCGACCACAACGCGTCCACGATCGTGACCATGCGGCTCAAGTTCACATCGTACGCGCCCAACTCGAACTTGTCACGCAGTGTGCGCACCTCCCGCGAGCAACGGGTCAGCAAGGATCGAGCCTTTTCAACAGACTCGCTCTTCTTCTCTTTGCCCACATCGCCTGTTGTCGTCTTGGCACTTTTCGTCGGCTTACTGCTCATCAGCGCCGACTCACCGTCATCTGGCAACGGAATTGCCCGTTTCTTCTTACTCTTTGTAGACGGAGCCACCGTAGCTGCTGAAGGAGCCGCAGTCTCCGCTTCTTTCATCTTCGTCAGCTGCTTGTCGACATCCCTGAAAACAAAATAAAAAACATGTTCATCAATACAACAAATTCCCATATCCAACCAATCCACCAGTGAAAACCTACTTGTGCCAGTCTTGGAGTTCCGGACATTTCGCCGCCATTCTCTTGGTAGTTCTGCCCAGTCGAACGTGCGACGTCATGTTCTTCTTCTCTCCTTTCAGCAGCTCCAGGCCATGGCTCACAACTTTCTGCACGTGTTTCGTCCACCACTGTTTGCTTTTCTCGTCCACTTGGGCCAGAACGGGCATTAACTTCTCCAATTTCCGAATATGCGCCACAGCATCGTGCGCTTTTCGATTCTGCAGAATCTGCTTCACGAGCGTCTTGGTCTCTTGGGTTCTGTCCTCCTCTTTTACGGCTTCTTGGGCCTCTTTTGCCATATTTAGATTTCTTATTTGTGGCACGGATCCGCTCAAATTGGTGGCCGCCGTTTCTAATTGGCCCAAAAGCGTTTCTAAAGCCACCAGCAGCTCCTCCGATACGGACGCGCGCTCGAGGCTCCTGGTCGCGTCCTGCACCTGCTTCGCCTGCGTCATAGCGGCCACACACGCGTCCATCTCCCTCTTGGTCGTATCCAGGTCCTCAGCCAGCGCCCGACCGCAGTATTTGCGGCGTGTGCCGTCGTCCAGCCGCACCAGGATGCGCTTGAAGCCGCTCAGGCGCAGCTCGTCCGCCATGATTGTCGATAGTTAGTGCTGGTTTGCACCAACTAAAGGAAATGGCTACATGGTACCATGTACCGGTCGGGTTTTCAACCAATCATCAGACCTCGTTTAACGTGGGATTTCCCACGTTTCTGACGTTTTTTTTAGTGTGGGTTAATCATGCTATTCAAAGTGGGAAATGTGGGACCTATAATGAATTCAAGTCTAACTACTCTCGCTGGTAAATTGAGCCAGGCGTTCCCATTGCTTGCAGTGAATCGGATGCTGGCGGATATGGTGCCGCGGGTGAGAGCACGCTCACGAGGCGTCATGCTGCAGAAATTATCGCCGCTTGTTATGCTTGTTGAAGTAATACTGTATGATCTAACACTTACTCCAACTGCCGTGAAGGTCCATTCAAGGCTACAGTACGTAGGATAGATCCCGATTGGCGAGAAGAGTGTCTACTGCATCGAAAAAGAGGTGAGCACGGCTGCATTTGCAATGATCGCGTCACTTATACTATTGCTAACAATACGAACTGCTTGTCTCGGTAGATTAAATGGAAATCGCAACCGAACTTCCACCTCAGCTGAACTGTCGTTTATGCGTGAAATCGGGAGAACCGTTGACTCCATGCAGAGACAAAGTTCCAAGGCACGATTTCGTGTTCTTAGTTGCAGACGGCTACGGCGTTTTGCTGGGGCATATCAAGCGTGTGTTCGATTCGACGTCAGGTCTCAAGTGGAACGAGCCTATCAAGGTGTACGTGAAACCCACAAACCACGCGCCACAGAAGGATTACGTGCTGGTGCCATCCACTTCAAGCGAAATGGAAGCACTATTTGTTACAATTTGGCACAAGGCGCGCCTGCGGAAGCACGGGCATGCAGCTTTCGTGCTCTTATTGTTCGTGTACGTGCCGCGCCCAAGAGCACAGCGACTGACGTCGCTACGGCGGGCTACAGACAAGCGCATTAAGGAGCAGCTACCTAGAGTTGCGGCGTTCATGAATGAGAACGGAATCGAAGGTGGAGCAGCCACACAGCGATACGCGGCTGTTAGCCAAGCGCGGCTGCCCGATGGCGCTGCTGTGGAGGTTCCGGACAACACTACTATTCGCCAGCTACAGTTTATCGATCGCCAGCAGAATGCAATGGAGCAAGAACAAGCGGTGCAGCAAGCGAGTTGTGATGAAGCATATCGGCTAGTGAGAGTACAGATGCATGGTGTTACGGTGCCCATGTTTTTCAACGTGAGCGATTTGCGTGATGCTCTAGGACTCCCTTCCTACAGTTTGCGCTCACCCCATCGTGTACCCCAACAACTCGATGTACCAGACCAAAGTGCGGATATTACTGACGTTGATCACGAAGATGACGGTTTGGTCGAAGAAGAATAGGAAACAGATATAGTTGCTCAAATCGACGGAAGTTGTATTTGGTTAGGGTAATATCCACAATGACCTTATAAGTTGGCACCAACTAATTCACTCTTCTCCGTGCAGTAGTGCATAGCAACCTTCAAAACGTCTTCTGGGGCTTCTCGAAAAGCCATATTGGCGTGTCGTTGAATCCAGCGCTTCAGTAAGGAAAACCCAACTTCAGGCCCGGCGAATGCGGTGGTAAAAAAAATAACAGAGCCCCCGTAGCGTGAACCAGCGCTTGTAACTCTTGATACATATGTATCTTGGCATTGTCAAAAACCACGATAGAACGAGGTAGAGGCCACGAGTTCAGGAAAGGTATAATCTTGGACTTGAAAACAGCGTGAAAACTGGTCCTGGTGAAAGTATCATCGACCGTGCCCCACGAAAAGAATCCTGTCGTATCCATTGCTGCAAGAACGGATACGCGCTTTCCCCGAGCAAATGGAACATTTACTCTCGCTGGTGTGTTTCGAGCCGACCAGCCGTGTTTTCACAGCATGGACCTACAAAACCTAAAGCATTAGAAATTTAACCTAATAAAACTTGCCATTGTTCATACCTGCCGTCCTTGGAAGTCTCATCTACAAAAACAAGTTGATCTGGGCCACTGTACACCCTTCACTCTAATTAGTCGGGCCATGACTAATAATGGTGTTGTCTCGCGAAGCTCAAAAACCGGCATGACTAAATCACGTGCACGACTATATTAGGTGCACGACTAATTATGGTGAAATCAGAAGTCCATTTTTATTAATTGCTAGAAGGCCGCCGATGCGGCAGCTTCTTCATAGCCTTTATCGAACTCAGGGCGATAGCGCTCTACAATTTCACGCAGAGGCTTGCTGAGCTGCTCCACCTTCCACGTGCCGTCACCCCCTACTCCTAAACCGCACAAACCCATCGACTTCTTGGCCAAGTTCATCTCCTCTTTGTCTCGCTCTGCATTTACGAGGCGAATGCATTCAGCAGCCGTCTCTAAAAAACTTCTTTCCTGGATAGACAAGAGAGCCCGACGACTTTGCACCCTGCATCCACTCGCCGCGCCGGATTGCTTCCATGTTCCTCTTCACACACAGCCTCCTCCAGTGCATCTTGATTTTTTGTATCGGAAACCAATCGGCCGGCTGAACGAGGTCAGTAGAGTTCGCAGGAAAGAAGCGAATGCGAGTCTTGAGCACTTTGCCAAGCGAAACGACATCATCACCAGAGTGTCCACTTGCATTGTCCATCCACAACACACGCTCCTGCCCAAAAGGCTCTGCTGGGCCCCAATACCGAACTTCCTTCAACCATTCCTACACCAGCCGGTCGTCGATAAATGCACTGGGTAATGAGCGGTACGCAACGCCGCTGACGGTGTCCGATAAGCCTTGGATAGGATAGTTTGACTTCTCATTCTTGAATATCAACATCGGGCATAGCAGCTTGGCATCAGCACCTCCCTTTAATAGCACGCACATTGCTATTCCTTCTCGACCAACTCACATAAGTTAATAATTGATCAGTAACCAGTTAGTCGCTGTGGCGTTTGGGTCATTTGATAACGAATAGCAATATACTGTACCTGATACAATACTACGGTATTTCACTTGCTCGGCACCGCGGAAGTCCAACGTCTTGCCATCATCCAGATCGATGACAAAGTGAGATTCGTCCATGTTGTACTGGAGATCAGGGTTGAGTCAGCCGTCGTCAAACTCTCGTTTCAGCATGCCCTAGGTGTGAAGCAACAGACTGCTCAATTTGCGTCGTCTTCGCGTCACTAACCTGCTTCTTGCCTTTCAGCCTCCGGTACACAATGCTGTAACGGTCAGTGAAATCTTGTATACGACGGGGGGAAACCAGTGTACTGAACTTCTTTCCACTAAAGCAGTACGCTGAGTTGTATACAGCGTGCCGGCTGTCTTCGATCATTGTTGTTGCCATGACCGTCAAGAGCCGGGAGGAAAGCTTTACTCCTACATGCCTCAACCGCTCAAACTCAGCTAGCAGCTGGGGATACAGCCAGCACCAGTGATCATCAAGTTTGCGGCCCCGGCCGCCCAGAGCCTTATGCGTGAACTGGTGCCGTCCGCCGCTCGCCGTCCTGGCATACTTGCGCTGCGGGCCATCGTCAAGTGCCGCTTGAAGGGCCGACCGCTTAACCCACCAATCGCGCGCTTTGTTGAGGTTCACGCGGCGATTGGAGGCTCGAAAGAGCGAGGGAAAGTTGTCGACCGTCCTCCCGTAAAGACCCTTTTCTCCTTCTTCGATGGCGTTGCCTTCCATCCAGGCAACACAACGAGCCCGATCGCCCACCCCGACAACATGCTGAAGTGCTCGCGTTTCTGTGTCGTTCATCTTGAAAACTGAGTGTTCTGCTAGGTCTTGACTGCCGTGTTGTGGGCGATTGGATGGCGCTGCTGAATTGGCACGACTAATACTGGTGCACGACTATATATGGTTGTGGTACAGTGGTATCTGCTTTAAGTACGATTCATGATTAATTTCGAAGCACGACTAATTAGAGTGAAGGGTGTAGTAAGGGGCAAGACGCTGGACAAATTCTTGGCGCTCTCGAGGTAGACTCTCCACAGCACGCTTAGTTAGAACCTTACGAGTAAGGCGCAAGTCAAACTTTAGCGCACGGCATATCGTGGCATCTGACACGTTGCGGTGCATGTTAAACTGTTGAATTAGTTCAGCACGCAGCTCTTCAAAGTAAAAACATGGATGATCTTTGGCATACTCCTGAACAAACAAACACACATTCTGAGACCATTTTGAGGTCTTTTCACTGGAACTCGTTTTGTCTACATTGCCAGTCTTGACAAACCTGTGATACCACCTAGTGAGACTTCTCTCAGATACACCTAAGACAGTAGAAACCGCGCTTAACTGAACGTCATAAACATACATGAGCACAATACCGCGCCACTTCGTATCTAATGAAAAAGTCATTTTTGAGGATGTTGATGAGGCTTGGAAGAGCTTTGTTTTCAAAGGAAATGTCCGGATGCCGATCAAGACATCGGCAATCGGACTATTTCGATGAAAACGAACTCCGACCAGCCATCTCACACGCTTGAATTAAAACGGTACACTGGTACAATATTCCAAATCATCACTAATTAAACTATTTGCTGGCATAAAATTCAGCTTGCCCTTAGTTTTTTGTTAAGTACGACTCGGAAAAAAACTACTTTTTCTTGCCAGATTAGCCAAAATAAGTGAAAGGCACAATACTTATAAACTCACGGTACGGCACTTACATTCAGAGCATAGCCGCCATCTCTTCCTGAATTGCACGAAGTTTGGATGCGATCGTAGTGGCGGTAGGACGTTTTGTCGAGTCCTTGGACATGCATCGGCCTATCAATATTCGCAAAGCTGGTGTCGAGGAAACTTCTGATTGCTTGTCCACTTGAGGAACGCCACTGAGATTCCCAGCTTTCCAGCGTTTCCCCTTCAATGGAATCCCATTCGTTCCCAACTCCATCAGTAACACACCAAAACTGTAGATATCTGCAGCTGGCTCACCACTTCTGCCGCCCCGAAGCACCTCTGGAGCTACCCATCGGTCAGAAGCATAATTTGTCTCTGTGAACCGAGATATGCCAAAGTCGCTCAACTTGGCTCTGACGTTCGGCGAGAGCAGCACATTCTTTGAGTTAATACCGCTATGGACAAGCGGGGGTACGAACGAGTGCAAGTACACCACCGCCTCGATAACCGCGAGTGCGATGTCAAATTTCGGTAGCGTCCAACCCACAGGAGTGCTTGGCAGAGACAGATACTTTTGAAGATTGCCTCCATCCATGTACTCGAATAAAGCCTGGAGGTCATTTTCAGTTGTCCAGGCCGCTCCAACAAGGTTGACGAGGTTTGGGTGATGAACGTTCGCGGTCAACTTGATTTCCTCCACGAACTTTCGAGTATGCGACTTCGTTCGTCTGTCTGGGTGTTGTCGTCTGGAAGCGAGCAGTTGCGCGTTTTGGTATTGTACAAGCCAAACTGTAGTGTACTCCCCCTTTCCAAGCTGCTTGACGTCCTTGAGATCATCAGCCCGCAGTTGCAGCGACAGCAACTCGGGGTCGTTCCAAATCGTCAAAAATCGGCTTTGTCGACGTTTTAGTTGGGCGTCTTCAGTAGTTCTCGACGACGGATAACTGGGGTTGGAATCGGTGATCACGGGATTTCTGGAACTACGCTCGTCTTCGCTCAAAGGTGTCGCAAAAACAATCGTATCGTTCGGACTAAGTGTGATTTGCTCTGAAGTCCGCACAACCGATTGCTGTTCTCGATGATGGTCATGATCCATAGCACACAAATGATCTCCATTGTACGGACCACGATAGTTCACATGAGAAGGCGGATTTGGTCTCTTCCATCGGAGATAAATGTACAGAAGACCGCAGATGAACAGTACAACCAAGATACCACCAACGATCCCCACAATCGCACTTGTCGAAAGTGACGAGTTCGTTGTTGTGGAGCCGTCTGAGACTGCCGAACTTGATGAAGACACGGATTCGTCACTAACGCACAATACTACGTCGTGAACAATAATTTGCTCCGCGTCGTCACATTCCAAGCTCCCAGAGAAATCGGAAGCTGAGAGGTCCAAAGTCTCCAAGTTGCTCAGAAACTTCACTTGATCTCGCGTAAACGTTCGCGACGCGAATGAGTTGCCAGATACGTTGCTGTTGCAATAAAATTGAGGACGAACAAATGTCAACAGCAGAAAATGAAGTAGCCAAGGTTTGGCAAGCAACGTACAGCGCTTTAAGGTTCGAGTGGCTGAAGATCGTGGATGGAAAGCTGGTCAAGTTGTTGGCATCCAGATACAAATTCTCCAAATTGGAAAATACACCCGTGAAACTTGTCAGACGATTGCTCTGTAAGCTCCTGATAGAATGCAGTAATTTAGTCAGTGAAATCACCCAATCTAGGCATTTCTGTTGGTACGTACAGCGTGACGAGAAAGTCGATCGCGTTGAAACTGTCCACAGTCGTGATAAAGTTGTCGTCCACGGTCCTAAACATTTACAAATGAAAATATGTCGGTTTGCTACACCAACACGAAGTACTCTGCCGATATCACTACGTACAGGTGCCGAAGTGGAGTGAGGTTGCTTAGGTTAGCAGGAAATGACGAGATCATCGTGTTGGTGAGATCGAGCTCTTCCACAGAAGACGGAATAAATTCCGACAACGAGTCGGCTTCATCCTGAAAATCGAGATTCTTCAGCACCACGCGGGTCACTGACGAAGCTGACGAAATAAAGTCCGATGTCAATGTCACACTCGCTACTTTGCCTTGTGGGTACTCTCCGTCACTTCCTCCTGCCATAACGCTGCAAAGTTCACGCACAAAAGAATAAATACAGCAAATGGTGAGATGATCTGTAAACGAGGTGAACCAACAAACTCTCGACGTACAAAGTGGTAATTGCCGCAGACAACTCAATTGTTCCCACGATGGTGTCTTCGTTGCTGGTTCTTGACACTCCGCCACTCGCTCTACCTGACGCCATCTCTTGCGAATCGGCAAACTCCACCAGGACGACCACAGTTGACGAGTTTCCGTCAACACTCATGCACTCAAACGTGCAATCTTCATCTGGCGTGCAATCAGGACCCGTGCAGTTACCACTTGACGCCGATACTTGACACAAATTGAAGTCGTCGCAGCCCGAACATCCGTCACTGGTGATCGTCAAAGACCCTGGAACACACTGTTCATTGTCTATTGGCGTTGTCCCAGTGCGTTCAATGCAGTTGGACTTGTCAAGGCGAAACCCACACCAAATACCCAAGCAATACGCATTTTCCAGTGCTGCCACTGCAAAAGTCGAAGTGGTCTCGGTGGGGACTTGCCAGAACCTCAAAGGAGCTGCATCGAGTGGTGCAATTCGTAATACGCAGATGGTTCAAGAAGTGTTGGTATCATTATTATGGGAACTTGACAAGGTCTGTATCCTTGCTAGGGTATCGCCAGGCTGTATGATCTGATCGGCCATTTGCTCCCAATGAATCCTAAGCCACAACTTTACCAACCATTAAACTTCACTTCATTTAGTTTACCTCTTCTACAAATTCACTTCACTTTCCACAAGTACGTGTAGTGCACGTTCACTGAGAAGCCATCTCTTGCCGAATTACTC
Organism: Phytophthora sansomeana; assembly: GCA_032158285.1. NCBI lineage: Eukaryota > Oomycota > Peronosporomycetes > Peronosporales > Peronosporaceae > Phytophthora > Phytophthora sansomeana. The sequence continues at coordinate 87,656 of JAPDHH010000203.1, forward strand.
GCAGCTCGTACGCAATTCCTGGAGCACTCGGTCTTTTAGCTGTGTCTTCATCAAGACATCGCTCAATCAGGTCTTTCAGCGATTCTCCACACGTTGCTCTCACCTTCGGGTGCAGTTTGCCAGTCGCTACTCGGTGCAAAATGGTCAAATCCGACATTATCTTGCCATTCGAGGCTCGAACGTGGTCGTACGGGATCTGGTTCGTATCCAGCTCCGTGAGCAATACACCAAAGCTGTAGATATCTGCAGCGGGGCCATAGTCTGCATCACCACGAATCACTTCTGGAGCTAACCATCGACCTGTACCAACACCGCCCGTCATCGTCTTGTCAGATGATCGGAACCGAGACGTGCCGAAATCGCTCAGCTTTGCCTTGAAGTCGGACGAGAGCAGCACGTTCTTTGATTTGAGGTCACGATGGACAAGCGGCGGCACGAACGAGTGCAAATACACGAGAGCCTCGATCACATCAATGGCGATGCCAAACTTGCGAGGTGTCCAACCACACGGTGTGCTCCCATCTGCCAAATATCGCCTGAGATCTCCTCTATCCATGTACTCGAGCAGCATTTGCAGATCCGTTTCCACTGTCCACGCTGCTCCAATGAGCCTTACGAGGTTCGGGTGGTCGAAGTTCGCGATGAGCTTGATCTCCTCCACGAACGCCGCAGTGTGTTTCTTCGTTCGTCTCTCCGGTCGAAGACGCTTGGAAGCCAACATTTGAAGCTTTCGGTAGCGTACGAGCCAAACTGTAGCGTAAGCTCCGCTACCAAGTTGTTTGATGTCCTTGATTTCTGCTGCACGTAGCTGTAGTGAAAACAGCTCGAGATCGTTCCAGATCGATATGAACCTCTTGCCTTTTCCTTTTGTACCAGCTTCTGCTGTTGACATGAACGACGGAAAGGTAGAAATGGTTTTGCCTGTTGCAGCTACATCAGTAGTGATAGCATCCTCGTGTGTAGCGGTTGCGGTTGCAATTCCCATCGACATATCGCTGGGCCTTGGGATGACCATGTCAACTCCCGGTGGACTCCCGTGATTCCCATAAGACTGCTGCATGTGTTCCAACCAAATGTCCGACGAGGACATTTGATCACTGCTGTATCCGAACGTCTCGCTTGCTCCAGAGCATCCAGCTTTATTGTCCTTCCGACGGTACAGCACGAAAAGGAAGCTGGCAAACAGCACCACAAACACCCCGCAGATAATTCCCACGATCAGGCTCGTCGACGATGACGACGAAGATGACGATTCCGAAGTACTCGTGCCCGAACTATCAGTGCCGGTTGTGCTTGTTGTGCTGCTTTCACTCTTCGTGTAGCTCGCGACGGAGCCTCCGTCGGTAATACACACAGCCACGTCACCTATGGCATTCAGTTCGGAGTCGTCACAATTCACATCTTCACTGAAGTCGGAAGCGGACAACCCCAACGTCTCCAGTTTGTTTAGGAAATTTGCCTCGCCACTTGTAAAGTCCCGAGAAGCGAGCGGGTTGCCAGTTAGATTTCTGCGAATTCATCACAATAACAAGAGTGAGGAACATAATCGCTAACTTATTTTCTTTGGGCTCACGTACAAACTTTTCAGGTTGGTGTAGCTGTAAATGGCATCAGGGATGCTCGTCAAGTTGTTGCCACCAAGATTCCTGCGAATGCAACACACGTATCGTAAGTTTGAAAATCTTAATAAACTGTACTCGTGACTTGTTCGGTTCGTACAGAGATTCCAGCTTGGAAAAGACGGCCGTGAAATTCTCAATGTTGTTGTTTTCCATGCTCCTGTAGGTGAAAAACCAAAACCGCGTTAGCATGCGAAGAAAGAGTTCATCAAACTCGTCTCCTGCTCGTACAAAGTGGTAATGGAGTCGATTCCCTCGGTTGAATTCACAGTCGTCACGTAGTTGTTGTCCAAAACTCTACAACACAGAAACATAAGTTAGCAAAACCCAAAAAAATCACGTACATCACCACAAGCCACGTACAATTCCTGTAGTACTTGCAGAGTGCTGAGCTTTGTGGGGAACGCCGTGAGGAGCGTATTGCTGAGGTCCAGCACTTCGATCGCGGACGGGAGAAAAGCTGACAACGTGTCGATCTGGTTTTTCAGACCCAAATTCTGGAGCGCGACGGTGGTCACCGACGTGGCCATTGAGATGAGATTCGAGGATAAAATAATACTGGAGACCTTGCCTTTGGGGTACTCCACCGCTGCATTGCCACCCGACGCGATACTACTCGTGTAAAAGCCAAAGGTTAGTCCACTCTTCTCTAAAAACTACCAAAAAGATAAATTACCACGTACAATGTGGTGACTGCCGAAGAAACGGTGATTTTCCCTAGCGCTGCGACTTGGTTGTTGGACATGGACGGCCAGTCGCTCGTCTCGTCCGGATAACTCGCCAGCTCTGCTTTCGTGTATCCGCCGGCCGCCAGTTCCTCGTCACTTTTGTAGTCTCCGAATTGGATCAGCAGCTCCAACTTTTCAGAGCTCCCGTCCACGCTCAAGCACTTGTACGTGCAGTCTCCGTCGGTCTCACATCCGGACCCGGAACAACTCGACGCTGAAGTGAAGCCCAAACACAAATCGTACTCGTTGCAACCGGAACATTCGTACGTGGTGAGCGTTGTGGGACCTCCAGCACACGCGGCATTGGTGACTTTGCACACGATGCACCACAGTGACCCTAAAGTCGCTAGACGTCGGACCCTCACGACCATTTCCAATAAATGCAACAATGACTCTACCACGCTCGACTCGATTGATTTCGATGGGGCATTCACTTTACTGCTGGGAGGTGATACCGATGGAGCACTGCAGAGGAGCGGCACGAGACAGAGAGGGGCCAGTTGAAATGACGTTGGAAGCACATGTGGTGTCAGCGGTAGAAGAGCGTCGAGTGACGAAGGCGCAGATGGGAGGACTGAACCCCCAATTGTGGGGCTGCCACTATGGTGGAGACGAGCTGATGGCCTGCGCATGTGGTGGCCGGTAACATAGAGAACATCGAAAGTTGGGGCTGCCACCGGATTGTAATTGGACCTGGTATTTAAATGCTAGTGACATCGCTGCCATCTCATTCCACGACGTTACGAGATCGAGTGCAGTCGCTTACTCACCTAAACATCTCGTGTCCGTCGTATGGATAGTGAACATCTTGGATTCCTCAATCAGAATGACGATGAATTACAGTAAATAAACGTTTAAACTCCAGGAAAAGGTAAGTATAATGTTAATATGCGAGTTGAGGACAACTCTGATCTCATTGGTTAAAAAACAAATTCCTCCCATGTACCACATATCCGGTACCTTCACCATTACCAGTCCTTTAGTGCATCATCAGCACTTATGAGCGGGTTCGAGCGCATCCTGGCGCGCGTGGGCGGCGACGCGCTGCGCTCGTACTGCTCGTCGGCCATCGAGGACGAGCTGCGCCACTTGCAGACGCGCATGCGCAGCTGCTTGGAGAGCGTGGAGCAGGCGCTCAAGGTGCAGGAGGCGGTGGCCAAGCTGGACGTGCCGCTGAGTCGCGAGAACGCAAACGCGTGCAGCGAGATCCAGCGCAAGTACGCGCGATTCAGCGGTGAATTGCAGGCGTTCGTGGAGGAGCAGCGCAAGCTGCAGGCACAGGCGGACGACAAGCCCAGCGAGACGCAGAGCAAGGAGCGCGTGACCAAGTTGCTGGGCAAGATCCAGCACCGCATCACGCGCAAACGCAACGACGCGTGGATCGACAAGAACTTTGCAGATGTCGAGACCATTGCCGACTTGATTGTAGACGAAGGTTTTGCAGGCCCGGACAAGGCGCTGCGCAACGAACTGGTGCTCGTGCTGGACCACCTCATCTCGGCCGTGCTGTTGAGCCCCTTGGCGACGCAATCCACGCTCGAGAAGATGGACAAGGTGCTCCAGAAGCTGTCGGGCGTGCATGGAGATATCGACGAGTATATCAAGTGAGTGAGGAGGAGGGAGGGTGGTTATTGCTAGGGAGACTGATGATGGTTGTGGCTGTTCTGCTGTAGGTCGTCGAGTGACTTGCTGGCCAAGAAGAAGGCCACGTACACCGCGCAGAACGAGTCGAATAATATTGTGGACGCCGAGCCGCGCGTGAAGAGACAGAGGGTCGAGGCGGAGCCGCAGTCGGAGTTCCTGGTCAAGGTGGAGAAGACGGCGGCGGCCGTCGCGGCAGTGGAAGCCGCGGGCAGCGACGCAGTGTATGAAGTGTTCGTGTCGGACTTGCCCTGGGGCACAACCAAGGAGGCCGACGTAGCGTCGTATTTCGGCATTGCCGGTGCAGTGGTGTCGGTGCAGATGCCGACCATGCCCGATGGCAGCACGGTAGGCGTTGCTATCATCCGTTTTGCCGCATTAGAGGGCATGACGCTAGCACTGCGTATGGACGGCTACCCGTTCAACGGCAAGAACATCCGCGTGGCTGTACACAAGTCCAATTAGGTCAGCAATAGCGGAAATTCACGTGCCGAGTACACAGCTAGCGTTACGTATCATAGATTTTAGAAGCAATACGAGCATCAGTAAACAAGCTGCGAGTTGTTACCAACTGCATGACAGCACTTATCGTGACTTCCTGATCCTTTCCTGCAGACAGGTTGTCTATTTACTGAAAGAAACAAATATGGTTTCAACACGCATTAATTTAAATCAACAACTTCGCTCACGCGCAGCCGGTTTCTCGGTTTTCGGTATCGATGTTTTCGGTGTGCTCTGTTGGTATATAACTTGATAGCTTCTTCGTGAGCCTGGGCACGAGCACACATAAAGCGCGAATTGTGTCAGTATCAACCACTTGAATCCATCTTGCTACCTGAACTTACGGTTGTAAATATGCCGGTAGCTCGCCCAAAGTGAACTCGAGCTGCTCAACTATGGTACTTAGGTCGTGCAGGGCCAACTTAATCGTCGGACGCAATGGCAGACTTAAACCAACGGACGAGATACTCATGATCGCACGCCCGATCTCGTCCACCTCATCGTCCGTAATGTGCTTGTGCGCAAATAAATATCCGTCCAGCTCTTCGACCGTCAGGTGCTTCTTGTCGACCAAATAGGAGCGTAGTTGTTCCACGGCCATGGGGAACTGGGTGAACTGCGTGTCAGCTTTTGCCTTCTCCAGCTTGGTCGCCATCTCAAGGTAAGGCGAAAAATCATCATCCGACTCCGAGTCGAACACTTCCAACTCTATCGGTACCTCTTCCGACTGCTCCACCTCCAGTTCAACCGCCGACTCGTCCGAAGACTCGAACACATCCAACTCCATCGGAAACTCGTTCATCTCGTCTTCTCCAACACAAACTTGTCCCTCTAAATTGATCTGCTCGTCACCAACCATCACTGGTTCCTCCTTCACAATGGCGTCATGATTTCTCTTGACCAGTCCACACGGCAACTCGTCGCTTTGCTTCACTTCACGGTCCTCCACTTTGTCCTCCTGTGTCCTCCTCTCTCCAGCCTTGACTACCTCTAAAAACTCCACGTCCGACTCGTCCTTCTCGGCAACAACTTTGTCTGTGCGTCGTCCTCTTCTGTCCACTTCATGTCCACCTTCTCGTCCTCCTGTTTGTCCTCTGGTCGTTTCCTCTTTTTCGTCCTCTTGTCCTGTCTGTGCACCTCCGAAGGGTCCACCACCGAGTCCATCCTCTTTTTCAGCTCCTCCACGCTTTTCAACTGCGCCTCCATCCCCTTTATTAGCCAATCACCGCTCGGGCGCAGATAACTCGCCGCCGCCTGCAGCTGCCTCAGCGCCGCCACAGACGCCGCCGCGTGGCGTAGTCGGCGCTCCACCGTCTTCCACTCCCTTTGCACTACTTTGGTCAGCGATTCTTGCAGCTGCGGACGCCCCACGCGCGCCAGAATGGACGCGTACACGGCCTCGCTGTCGTCGTCCATTATTGCTGGAAAGTGAGTGTGGTGTACGAGTACGCAAATATTGCGTATCGAAACCTAGAGGTATTGTGGGAGTCGATATTGGAATACACAGGTGGTCAAGTTGAAGTGAACAGCAATTACGTGCGTCCCTCAGTAGGATGGAGAAGCTGCTCTTTGGTGGTTAGTTGATGCATTTCTCATGGTGTACGTTGTGACGAGTAGGCTGGAAGTGGTGCGACATCAACCCATTTTTATTGTTACAAAGTAAAGCTTTCATACCGGTGGATGGAGATCATCCGAGCTTTTTAATTTATGGTATGAATGGTTGCTGCAGGGGGTAACCTGCAAGAATGGATGTCCAAGGCACCGGCACAGGGTTCGACCCCCAACTGCAACGATATTTTGGAGCACTTCATCGTCCGTCTCGGATTCCTCGAAACGCTAGTCGAAACCTCTCGGTCTCGTAGTACAAATGCGTAATGTGTAATGTGCTTTAGCTTTTGGCCGTTGCGCTGCGAAATATTGCGTGAGGTTGTCGCTGCGCTGAACATTCCAAGTGACCAACGGATCAGTGGCCAAGCTTCAAGCGGATCGGAATCGAGAACGCCATTAGCTCTAGTCTGCGGGTGCAGGGGCACGTGATTCGTTGCGCTTTCGTTTCCTGACGACTAGTGCCCGCGAAACTTTCAGCCGAATTTTGAAACGACCACTGGCCTCCTCTTAGGTCTTCCCTCATGGCGTTCAACGCGTTAGTTTGCAAGTTTCTAGCAGAGCAGCACAGCTCGGACTTTACCAGCAGAGGGTAATTGGTGTGCTCAATTGCAGACGAGAAAAATGGTCGGTCGACTTCCACCGCGCAATACGCCGAGCGGGTACGTCACTTTAACTTGCGTAGAACAGGTATTCAAATATGCTAACGGATTGCATGCAGTGACCTTACGGTGCCTTTGCACATGGGAGATACATCCGACAATGAGAGTGCAAGCCATCGTGGCTCCAACTCTCTTATCCGCCGACTCCCAAGAAGAGGGACTACTGGCAGCGTTGGGAGTGAAGACTTCGCCGACAAGGCAGCAAAGCTCCGTATCGAGTTCGACGGCGGTCGCAAGAGTTCACTAGAGCAGCAACGATTTTCTCGTACGAAGCCCTCGTTCTCGTTGTCCAAAGGTCTAGTGGATGCATCCAATGACCAAATTGTTTGTGCTTTGTTTTGATGTAGGGGAATTTCGGTTCAATGCCCAATTGTCACTTCGAGTGGCTTGCGGAGTATTGATCGCGTCCTGCATCCAGACGCGTGAATCCGACTATGAGCCCACGAACGCCTTCGACAAGAAATGGGTCTTGTTTCCTTCGTGGTACTACCTTGGTGGTTTGAGTTACTGCGCGATAGCTGTTCTCTTCACGACTGGAAAAACCATTGGCAGCACGCTCATGATTGTTTGGCAAGCATTTCTCGGAGTGGGGATGGCGCTGGTGTACAACATTTTGCTCTTCGCGTGCGTGGATGTTCGCACGCTGGATGAAAGTGCAGAGGATCCTTATGACGGCTTCATCGAGATAAAGCAAGCGTTTTCCGCCAGCACGTACTGGGTGAACTTACACAACTTCTACACGGTCTTGCCCTGGATGATCCTTTTCACGGTGGCGGTGCTAGTGATGCCGGTCTCGGGAACGACCAAGAAGTTTTCCGTGGCGAATAACCTTTACTTTGGTACGTCGAAGACTACTCGAATTTTCAGTTTTGTTGTACAACGTACCATGCTCACCTGTCTGCTTCCAGGTCTCACGATCATTAACCCAGCGGACCCAATCTCGGGCTCGGGGCTTAAAACGTCCGAGGATTCTCACTTCCGCACAGCCAACATTCTTCGTAACCTGGAAGTTTACTTCCTCGTGGGTATGATCGGCTCCCTTGTTTCCTTGGTCATCATGTTCATTCCTTATCCAATCTTGTACGTATGTCACGTTTGCTCTCGGAACTTGCTTGTACTACAGGTTGAATGATCATGAAATTGACGAACTCGTTTCTGACTTTAGTGCGATCAAAAAGCTACGAAAGGATGCGGTACGCGCGGCCGCAGACATTTTGGAGCTGTTGAACATCATCGTGGACTCGTACTGCTTCAAGAACAAAAATGTCGATCACATGAACTTCCTCAAGCTCAAACTTCAGCGCAAATTTGATGCAGCTGCAGCGCGCCACCGACGCATGGACGGCCTCCTGAATGATGCGTGGTGGGAGCAGTGTTTTGGGCTTCACTATGTACTGGGATTTCACCGTCCCATCATGTTCAACTACGTGAAGTTGGTGGGATCCCTGATCGCCGATCTGCGTACGCTGAGTTATGCCATGCAGCTTGAGAAGTACGAAAATCTCCACTTTACGTACATGAAAGTACTGCAGCGCGAGATCTACATCATTCAGACGCGGTCGGGCGATTTACTGAATGAAATTGCACGAGAAGTGCAGTCGGCCTCACGTGGTAAGTTTTTGTTGTCGCCATATTTTGGGAACTTTTGCATGTAGCTAATGCACTTGTTAATGATGGTACAGAGGTGACGCTTTCGTCCATTCCACGACTGGAGGCTCAAATGGAAGCAACACTGCACCGGTATCGCTCAACGCAAAACAAAACGCTGCGTTCACACCCAGTGACCGTGGACGAAATGACTGGCAACGTACCCCTCAACCTGTTTCTCTTCTCGCTCAATTCTTTCTGTAGCACGATGGTCAGCTTCCAAGACATTCACAACAAGAAGAACTACACGGATGCGCATCGGATCCGTTCGTTCCTCATGTCATCGGTCACAAATTTCTTCAGGGCCCAACATTACACAGATAGTCACGCCATGCTGGCCGCCTTCAGAGGTTCGGTGGCAATCGTACTGGGAATCTTCCTGTCGGTGTACGTCTACGCCTTCAACTCGACAGTTCCTTCAACGATCGCATATGTGATGGGTAGTTTTTTGGGAGGCTCCTTCCGAGCGACGGTGAATCGCGTGGGTGGAGTTGTGGCCGGCAGTGTCGTTCCGTCGGTGTTCCAGTTCTTCATCGCGCAAATCTGCAACCCGGAGTTCCTGAATGTCGCTCTCTCCGACGTTGTGCTGTTCGTCTGGGTCAGTATCTCCATGTACGTGTGCTACGTGGGCGGTTACAGCTCATACGCGGGTTTAGTGTCAGCCTTCGTGTCCACCGGCATTTTGATGCGCCAGTCGGACATGTGCTATGCCAGTGCCTCCGACAATGCTTCATCCATTGCCATCTCTTCGTACTCAAGTCTCGCTCAGACATCCGTGGGCATTGTGCTGTTCATTGTCGTGGAACTTCTCATGTTTCCAAAGAGCGCGACGCACTTGTTGCGTAGGAACATTCAGAAGACTCTCAAGCTGCAGCTCGAGGTGTTCGAGATATTATTCGGCCACCACCTCACGAGTTCGAGTACCATGGACCCCGACACAATGGAAAACCTGCGTGAAATCCTTCAGGTGAAAATTCCAGCGAAGCTCTCGGAGCAGGCAACGCTTCTGGGCGAGGCTCAAGTAGAACCGCTCATGTGGAGGCCGGCGTTCTCGGTCCGAAAGTATGAAAAAGTTCTTGAAAGCTCCCGTCGACTGTTGAACAACAATACTCTTCTCTTCAAGCTCGTCCGTTGGTTCAACTATCGCATCGATCATAACAGAGTTCACCTGGACAGCATTGATATCCGCGACAGCCTCACTGCACAGCTACCTTCAACGGATGCCAACAGCACTCACACAAAATGGCAGCTCGCCGCTGGGCAATTCCAATCCGCCGTGACGGATTCGTTTAAGACCTTGCAGATGCTGTTCGGTGACGCCTTCATGTACTCCGACCCGGACCAGACAGCCATCTTTATGCAAATGAAGGAGGCATTCCGTCTTGCTGACAAGGATTGCAGTGGTGAAATCGACGCGGACGAAGTCGCTGACATGCTTGAGACCATCTTCGCCCAGTCAGGCGCAGTGAAGCAAGGTGAAATCCAGAAGTATGTCGAAGAATTCATGCGCGTCGTGGACAAGGACAAGAGCGGCATGGTCTCATTTGAAGAGTTCATGGAGGCTTTAGAGAACGGTCTCAAGCTCGAAGTGGAAGTGTACAACCGCCGCAAACCGAAAGCTCCCGCACTTCTTGCCAAGCGTGAGAACGCGCTTCCTTGCATCGATGAAGACGGTGATGACAGTGAAAGTGAAGCTCCGAAGGGTGAAAGCGAACCTGGCGCCGTTCATCCCAACACGAACCTGAAAATTCCACTCACCGCGGACGCCATCAACGCGCTCGATGCCAAAGTCAACACTTCTCGCGCACCAATTCCTTCTCACGAGGGATACCGCAGGTCATCACAGGCTTCCTCCGTCGAAAAGGGCAGGAAGCCGTCGTCTGCTGCTTCATCGGCACCTGCAATGTGCCGCGCGCACGACGTCCTGAATGTGGAAGATTTCTCCACGAACGACATCGCCGCCCAAATGAAGACGGCGTACGTCGAGTGGCTCCTGGAAGAGCGTCGATACGAAAAGGTGTCGATGGAGGAGCTCCTGCTGCTCAACTGTCTCGTCAGCGGCGCCGAGGGCATCGCCAAGAGTCTCACCGACATGGCCGAGATCGTCATCGCGTCCTAATCAACCTACACGCCACACACATACACATCTGCCACAACCAAGAGCCATACATTTTTTTGATGAGACCAATCTCCACAATAGCATTGCATTGTCGTACTTGTCTGTCTCCTTATAGCGTCTTGGTGGCCTGGAAATTCTTGACGTTGATCCGCACCTGCTTCATCACGCGCTGGTAGAGCTCCGGACGGTAGCCCAGAGGGAAGAGGATCTCCAGCAGCACAAACATGGGAGCAGTGATGAGAGCCTGGTCCAGACTGTCGAAGAGCGCCGGTTTACGACGCTCAAAGACTCCGTGGCCAATGAACTGCAGGATCCAAGCAGTGGCGTGGATGCCCAGCGCCACGTGCATGCTGTGCACGTCATAGGCCTTGGCGCCTTCCAGCACAAAGTAGTTGGCGAAGAACAAGCAGCCGGAGATGATGGCGGCGCCCAAGGAGCCCGCGTAGATGTCCAGAGCCATGTACCAGAGCATGTAGATGCCAGCCATGACAGCTGCGTAGTTGAGGAGGAGGTACTGGCCGTAGGGCAGCGAGGACAAGAACTCGGGCGTGGGGACGAGCGGCTCCGTGTGGGCCAAGATCATGAGCCCCGAGACGAAGATGGGCCAGATGCAGGCCAAATGGATGTACTGGTTGATCTTGTTGTCGTGGTACGACAGGTAGAACGTCACCTGCTTCTCCAGGTCGAAGCGGTCGGCGATAAATCCCATTTTGGCTTGTTTTAGAGGCAACTTGAACGACTTGAGCACCTTGACGCAAATTCGAAAGTGAGCGAGTTAAACCAGAACTTCAAGACGATGGAGACTTTTGACCAATGGGGGAGGAGGAGGATTATGATTGGTTGAAATGGATGGCAATACGTAAACGACACGGTCTGCTTCAACGTCATCAGTACATTTCGGAAATGGCATTGTTTTCAACGTTAGCTGTACTTTTCCACAGCAATACAGCTTTTTCCATCGACTTTCGTACTCATTTTAAGCAGACTTTGCTGCGAGGGATGGGAGGGGGTGACTTCCACCTCCATGGGACCTTGACCGGAAATGGTGAGCGAGAAATCGTACGTCATCTCCCACGGATCCTCCACCGTCTTGAAGTCGAACTTGCTAAAGAGCGTGACCAGAGTCAACTTCACTTCCATCAATGCAAACTTCATGCCGAGACAGATGTGCGGGCCGGAGCCGAAGCTGCTGAAAACGAACGGCGAGACGTTGCGCAACTTGCCCGTGTCCGGGTCGATGAAGCGCTCCGGCTTGAACTCGTGCGCGTCCTCGCCCCAAACCTTCTTGTTGCGTGCATTGGAGTACGAAGGCAGCAGCACCGACACCTCCTTGTCCACGAAGGTGCCATCCACGAGGGTTGTCGCCTCGGTAGCCTGACGCATAATGAAACCCGTGGACGGGAACAGACGAATGTTCTCGCGGATGACAGCTTCGAGATACACGAATTCCTGGAGTTGAGCAGCAGTGGGCACCTGAATCTCACCTGTCAGTAGCCCCGGACGCTTGTCCTGCATCTCTTCGCGAACCTTGCGCAGGATCTCCGGGTACCGGTTCATGTTAACGATGAACCAGCCCATGCTGTGCGACGACGAATCCTTGCCAGCAAAGATGAATGTCGTGACCATGTCGCGCATGATCGTCGCTTCGTCCTCTTTGATGTTGAGGTCGAAAGTGTCGATGCTGCTCTCGAGGAAGAGCGAGATGAGGCCCGCGCCACCTTGTTCTCGCCTCTCTCGGCCATCGCCTTCAGAATGAAGCTGTCAATGAAGTCGTGGAACTTCTTGCAGTTGTCCATGAGGATCTTCTCCCAGCCCACATTCAAGAACTTCTTAATCTACCAAAGCCAAGTCGGCGTCTGAATTCGCACGCCGAAAGCGACAGAGGCCACGTTGAAGGCCTCGAGGAACTCGTGGTCCTCCTCGCGGTCGAAGGTGTTCTTGAGCGTGTCCAGTTCCACACCAAAGCCAATCTTGGAGAACACGTCCATGGTGAAGTGGCTCAGCTCCTTCTTGATACCGAAGGGCTTGTCCTGCGCCGCATACTTCCCGAGCACATCGAGGAAAACCTCGAGCTTCTCACACACTGTGTCCTCCATAACCGTTCGCATCATCTGCATGGAGAAGAGGTGGCTGGCCGTCTTGCGTTGGTAGAACCACGCGTCGCCGTCCGAGATGGACAGCCCGTTGCCAAACACGTCGTACGCCTGGTGGTGACTCACAGGTCCACGCAGGAAGTTGTCGGCCTGCGTCTTCAGCACGTCCTCAAACAGCTCAGGCGACGACAGCACGATCCACGGCTCCTTGCCTGGAATCTTCAACGTCCACGGTTCGTTGTCGAACTCGGCGCTCTGTTCACTGATCCAGTCGTGGAAACGCGGCATGTTGTTGGACATGTCCAGCATGTTGCCCAGCACTGGGAGCGTTGACTTGGGCACGTGCGCCATCTTGCGCTTCTGCTTCTTGTTATTGGGTTTCGCCAAGTACGAGACGAGGAGCCCCAGAGTCACCACCGCAGCAGCAGCCACAGCAGCGTCGCGCTTGTCACTTGGCAGTTGTGACACGAGTTTCATGGTCGAGTTCGCGTCCCACGCGGCAAAGTGGTCCAAAAATCTCTGCCAAAGGAAGGCCAAATGCTCCCATGGGAACTGGGCGGAGCCATGTGTGGTACAGACATCCCTCCCGTTATGCGCGGTGGGATTTGTGAAGTGATTTGAAAGGGAACAAAAGAACAGATGCCGGATCCTATACTAAAATTCAAATCAACTAACGGATATGACAGGTTATGTAGAGGAGGATGTGCGCATTACGGGAGGGACGTCTGTACCAACTGGACGCCTTTCAAAAATAGCATAAGAGCCCGCATAATTAAATTTAAGAAAACTTATATTTATTGAGCGGGGATATTTACGTCTGAGTAAACGAAGGGCCTCCGATTGTGCAACTGCATAAATTTAATCTTGATTTAAGTATGTCACACCCCTTATTCAGCAACCGAGGTGGCATATGAGGCTCTGACATATATCGACCTCTACACATTTTATATTTAGACACGAATTTAGGGAAACGGTTTAAGGCGACTTTATGTCATTTTTGGAAGGCGTCCACTGGTTGAACTGAAGTTTTGCTAGTCAGCACGATGCGTGTCAAACGTGTGGCCCAAAAAGAACGAGTTATCATTGGCTCAGTAGTCGGTTCAAGCCATTTCATTGGCTAAAACGGTACCGTAAGTTGAAGTAAACACTAAAGTCAAGCTCGACTCGGCATCAATAGTACGTCATTGCTCCCCATTTCCTAGAGTTGGAACTGCTGCATCCATCGCCATCAAGAATTCCTCATCGTTTCGCGGAAAACTAACTCCAGTCGCAGGAAATGCATTGCCAGCATCCGTTTTTCGCGTTTGAGCAAAGCACACACCTCAATTCGCAGACCAACCACCAAGTATCAAAGCTCCTGGACAAGCAACCGCTTTCAAGATCATGAAGTCCTCCGCGCTTACCGCTGTCGCAGTGATTGCTGTAGCCAACGTTGCTGCTGCCGATCAACAACCTGCTTTGCGCGGACTGACGGTCGAGGCGGCTCCGGTCGTGGCCAATGGTGCACCGACTCCTGCTGGCAAGAACAAGGAGCAGTTCTTCGGTTGGGGCGGCCCGTGGGGCGGCATGGGCTGGGGTGGCTGGGGTGGTCTTGGCGGTTGGGGTGGCCTTGGTGGCTGGGGCGGTGGTCTCGGCTGGGGCTGGTGAATTCGAAAGCAGACATGCCGACAAATGTGGGCAAGCGGAAACTTGGCGACCAAAGCGACAGTGTGAAGGAATGAAACAAGGGTACGCACGGGTGGTGTGACGAAAGCGTTCTACCATCTTCAGTCGACGGACTATTCTATCGTTGGCAAAAGGAAACACGGCAAACTTTATATTTTTCCACTTTGCGTACGGTGCTAACAGTTCACACTTCCCAGGTCCTCTGTCTGAGCAAGTTGTAGATACATGTGTATCGCTGCTGAAAGTTTTCGGGACCACAATTCCTTCAAAACGTATGATGAAGACGAAATCTAACGCACTGATCAATTAAAAAATTAGTGTGGTGATGGCGGCGTGTCAAGTTGCCGCTTGCACTGTGAGTTCACGGCATAATCGAACTCACGTCCAGTACTGCCCCAGCATCATCGGATGATGCTGGCAGTGTTCGTGGACTACATGTTTTGTATGGAGACACTGGAACTGCAATGCCCGGGCAACAACAAGTGCGCTGCGTGGTGATGATCGGGAACGGAACCAGCATCATCACGAGCACGCCATGCACCCTGCTGCAAAGGAGCCAGGAGCCCGTCGCAAAGGAGGTTGTTTGTGCTGTAGGCAAGTAGGTAGTTAGTTCAGTTCTCACCTCTCACTTTAATTCACTTTTCAACTCACCTTTCCGAGCCCAAGTCCCTGGTCTCGTGATAATTAGTGTGCGCCGACGATTGAGTCGATATTGGGACATCGGACGCTGAAGTCAGCCAACTCAAGTCCCAGCACCGCAAAAGACAACTTCTTCTCCGTGAGCAACAATTCCCACGGGACGACGGAATAACTAGTTGCATTACCATTTTAATGACATCGTACACATAAAGCTCGGAAGGTTAGGAAAGCTCGCTGAGACTCAAGTCGGTTGACTGGAGAGAGGCTTTGGCTGCCATATCCTTCTTGATCAAACGCAGTTCATACGCTAGGATGGGTGCGGCAGGTCGTTGGGACTGATCTTCAACAAGACATCGCTCCACCAGGTCCTTCAATGCTGGACTGCAGTCGGATTCGAGCTGAGGATGCAACCTTCCTGTTGCTACTCGGTGGAGAATGGTCATATCCGACAAAATCTTGCCGTTCGAGCCGCGCGCGTTGCTGTAGGGAATTTTGTTCGTATCCAGCTCGGTGAGCAGTGCACCGAAGCTGTAGATGTCTGCAGCCGAGCCATAGTCGGTATCGCCCCGAATCACCTCGGGTGCCAGCCATCGACCAGTGCCGACTCCACCCGTCATCGTGTTTTCAACCGACCGGAATCGGGAAGCACCGAAATCACTGAGTTTGGCTTGGAAATCGGACGAAAGCAGCACGTTCTTGGACTTGAGGTCGCGATGTACAAGTGGAGGGACGAACGAGTGTAAATACACGAGGGCCTCAATGATGCCGATCGCGATGTCGAATTTCCTAGTCGTCCAGCCAACGGGGGTGTTCGGAGCTGCTAAGTATTGCCGCAGATCTCCACCTTCCATGTACTCCATCAGAGCTTGGAGGTCGCTTTCAATTGTCCAGGCGGCTCCGACGAAGTTGACCAGGTGTGGGTGGTCAAACTTGGCAATCAACTTGATTTCCTCAATGAAAGTCGCGGTGTGTTTCTTCGTACGTCGTTCCGGTCGAAGACGTTTAGAAGCGAGTAGCTGCGAGTCTCGGTACTGAACAAGCCAAACCATTGCGAAAGCACCATTGCCGAGCTGTTTGATGTCCTTGACGTCGGCCGCTCGCACTTGCAATGACAGAAGTTCGGGATCATTCCAGATCGACATAAACCTATTGGGGTTCCTCTCGGCCTCAACTGTTGGCTGCGAGGAAGGATAAGCTGAAGCGCTTGCAACCGAAGTAGGGATCCCCATGCTCCCGTCGACAGACGTAGGAATCCCCATGCTGTCATCGTCGTCACCTCCTGTACGATTCGCCATCGAAAACTCGGTGGAAGTCATTGGGATATCCATGCCAAGCACCGCCGAAGTTCGTAAGCCATCATACGGTTGCTGCTGAAGTACGAGATCGCTGTCGATTGACGGGAACCGCGTTCCGCTGTATCCAAACGAATCGCCTAACTTGCGTAACTTCGCTTCCTTCTGCCTCCGTCGGTAAAGAACGAAAATGAATGCAACGAAGAGCACGGCCAAGACACCGCAAATGATTCCCACGATCAAACTCGTTGACGATGAAGCGTCTGATGCACTGGTGGTCTCCTTATCGGAATCATCCGCGCCATTCGAACTCGATTTGCTGTTCTTTTTGCTGGTCGTGTCACTCGTCGTAGTGCTCGTTGCATCGGCATCCGTATCACTTGACGATTCAGTGACTCCAGATCCAAGACACACAGTCACGTCGTGAATGGCAACTTGCTGGCTGTCGTCGCACTCAAGATCCACAGCGAAATCGGATGCCGAGAGGTATAGCGTCTCCAGGTTGTTCAGAAACTCTACTTGGTCGGTTGTGAATTCTCGGGTTGTGAACGAATTGCCAGTCAAATTCCTGCCACAGGAGAACAGAGTGAGCAAGTTGTTTGGCACAAGACAACTGATACCGCTAAACTACTCACAGCTTCTTCAGGTACGAGTGCTTGTAAATGGCAGTGGGGACACTGGTCAAGTTGTTCGAGCCCAGATATCTGTACAAGACGATGAAAGCAACAAAGATTAGTTTTGAGCTCACGCTTTCGTTGATAGCAGCTTGGTGCGTACAGATATTCCAGGTTGGTGAAGACGCCTGTAAAAGTGTTGATGCTGTTGCTCTCCAGGCTCCTGAAAATGAAAAAATCGTCAGCATGACAGTTCTACGTAGTGCGAACAAATCAGCCAAACATCAAACGTACAACGTGGTAATGGAGTCGATCACGTCCAACGAGTCCACCGTCGTGATGTAGTTGTAGTCCAAGAGCCTAGATACAAGGTGGCACAAAGTCAGCTATCTGCAAAATACACGCAGACATTTCTCCGGAGAACACCCACAACTGCTGAAGCGATGCCAGTTTGCCGAGTTCGACAGGAAATTCCGACAGGAGCGTGTTGCTCAGGTCGACATTGGTCACCGTCGAAGGAAGAAAGCCCGGTAAATCGTCCGCTTGGTCTGTGAGAGCGATATTCTGCAGCACTACCCTCGTCACTGCAGTGGCGGACGAAATGAAGTCCCCAGTTAACGTCACACTCGACACTTTGCCTTGTGGGTATTCCACGGCGGCAGTTCCTCCGGACAAAATGCTATCAACACAACAGGCAGTGAGTACGCAGTTGAACTGAAGAAATCAACAGCATCTCGGTAACTCACAAGGTCTCAACTGCAGCGGACAACTCGATGGTACTGATGGCAGTGACATCGTCATTGCTCGCCGAGGGCCACGTGTCGGTGAAGTCTGGGTAGCTGGCCGAGTCGGCCTCGGTGTACCCTCCTGCAGCAGTTTCTTGGGCGCTTTTGAATCCTCCGAACTCGATCAACACGTCCAACGTGGTCAAGTTCCCATCGACGCTCATACACTGGTACGTGCAGTCTCCGTCCGTCTCGCAGCCTGACCCGGAACAAGCGCCTTCGGACGTGAAGCCGAGACACAAATCGTAGGCACCACACCCCGAACAATTCTCGGTGGTGAGTGTCGAGGACCCTGCAGCACAATCGGCTTGAACCACGTTGGGGATGGCCATTAACGCCCACCCGACCACCATCAAACACGACGGAGCTGCCATTTTCCCAACGCAATGTGAGACTTTCGCCTCGCAGTTCGAGTCGGGAACGGAGCTCAAAGGAGACGCTGCTGGTTATGAAGAGGAGTGACAGGCAAGCAGGTGGCCACAAGGCTGAGAGAAGCGGACAACTACGCCAAATCCTTGACGCAGAACAACCTGGGAACGACTAACACTAGAAACCGAGGACCAGATGAGCCCGTCTTATGGCGAAGCGGAAGGAGACCAAGGCACCACGTAAAGTCCTTGGGATCAGTTCATGATGGGGGCTAAACGTCCACGACATGAAGAGTTGGGGGCGTTGATCTAATGGACAATTCAGGGCACGTCACTGAATGAAGTTGTCGACGATAGTCAAGTGTTCGACTTCAGGTTGAGTACAAGCTGCTCCGATACACTCTACCTGACGAGAACCGCAACGATCATCTGCAATGAGACTTCATTACTCCACTTCCTACACACACGACGCAGGAACATTGTCCTGCGCTCAATAGTTATTCGCTCTCGGCATATTCTAGAGAGAGGCAGCCATGTCCTTCTGGATCACGCGCAATTCGTACGCGATGACGGTAGCGGCCGGGCGCTTCGATGGGTCTTCCACAAGACAGCGATTCACCAAATCTCGCAGCGAAGCTCCACACGAGGACCGAACTTCTGGGTGCAGCTTTCCCGTCGCCACTCGGTGCAGAATCGTCATGTCTGACAAGATTTTGCCGTTCGAACCGCGAGTGTTGCTGTACGAGATTTGGTTCGTGTCCAGCTCCGTGAGCAGGGCGCCGAAGCTGTAGATGTCAGCGGAACAACCGTAGTCGGTATCCCCACGAATGACCTCGGGCGCTAACCACCGACCAGTACCCACACCGGCAGTCATCGTGTTCTCAACCGACCGGAACCGGGACGTGCCGAAATCGCTGAGCTTCGCTTGGAAACTGGACGACAGCAGCACATTCTTGGATTTGAGGTCACGATGGACAAGCGGCGGCATGAACGAGTGCAGATACACTAGGGCCTCGATGATACCAATCGCAACGTCGAACTTCGTGAATGACCAGCCGAAAGGAGTATTGGCATCCGCGAGATATTGTCGGAGATCTCCTCCATCCATGTACTCCATAAGCGCCTGCAAGTCGCTTTCGATGGTCCACGCAGCTCCGATGAGCTTCACAAGATTGGGATGGTCGAAGTTGGCCACCAGCTTGATCTCCTCTACGAAATTCGACGTGTGCTTTTTCGTACGGCGCTCCGGACGAAGGCGTTTGGAGGCGAGCATCTGAGACTGTCGGTAGCGTACGAGCCAAACCGTAGCAAAGGCTCCACTGCCTAGTTGTTTGATATCCTCAACGTCCTCCACGCGGACCTGTAATGACAGCAGCTCGGGGTCATTCCAGACGGACAAGAAGGTGCTCGGCTTCTTCATGAAAGGAGCATCTAGTGATGTCAATGGATACGTTGAGGCACCCTCTGCGGTCGTTGGGACTCCTGTGCTTGCGTCGCTTTCAGATGCTGATGTTGGAATACCCATCGCAACGCCACTGGCACTCATCGGGATACCCAAGGGGACACCGGTAGAGGTTCTCAGTCCACCGTACGGCTGTCTAGGTCGGTCTGAGGCAGGAGAATGGTCTTCGGCAGTACTGCTGAGTTTCGATTGTCGAATGACCTTCTTCTTGCGTCGGTAGAAGACGAAGAGGAATCCAGCGAGCACCACAGCTAATACTCCACAAATGATCCCAACAATCATACTCGTCGACGAAGAGGAACTCGAGGTAGAGGTCGTCTGCTCTTCAGACCCACCGCCAGTCGAACTCGACTCACTAGCTCTGGTTTTTGACGTGGCTCCATCGCTCAGCCACACGGTCACATCATGCACAGTAACCTGCTGCATATCGTCACATTCCAGCCCTACCGTGAAATCGGACGACGAGAGTCCCAGAGTTTCGAGGTTGCTCAGAAATTCGGCCTCGTCCCGCGTGAAGGATCGAGATGTAAACGCATTGCCGGTGAGGTTCCTGTCAAACACGAGGAGAAATATTAGCAACCAGCTAATACTCCGGTCAAGCAAACGAACGTACAATGCTTTCAGGTTCGAGTGGCTAAAGATCGCAGTGGGGACACTGGTCAAGTTGTTGGAACCTAGATAGAGGTATTCCAGGTTTGAAAATACGCCCGTGAAGGTCGTGAGGCTGTTGCTCTCGAGGCTCCTGCGTTGACACCACCGATCAAAAAGTCAATCACTTCCCTTCCAAACCCAAATCCTCGATGCGACGTACAGCGTTACGATTGAGTCGATGACGTCGAGAGAGTCCACAGCCGTGATGTAGTTGTAATCCAGGAGCCTGAACATGCAGTCAACCAAGTCAGCATTCGATCACACCAACGTTCGAGTGATTTTGGCCACGCACAGCAACCGGAGTGAAGTGAAGCTGCCCAGTTCTGCTGGGAACGACGACAAGAGCGTGTTGCTGAGGTCCATTTCCTCCACCGTCGAAGGGAGATAACTAGAGAGCGAGTCCACTTCATCCTGGAGATCAAGGTTCTGTAGCACCACCTTGATGACGGCCGAAGCAGACGAAATAAAGCCCGACGTCAACGTGACGCTCGCCACTTTGCCTTGCGGGTACTCGACGTCTGCACTTCCCCCGGACAGAATACTGCACCACCAACCACATCGTCAGTCTACCCGCCGATCAACCAGCTCATTAATTGCACGTACAATGTGGTGACTGCAGACGACACGTCGATTGTACCAACCGCAGTAACATCGTCATTGTTGGCGGAGGGCCACGTCCCCGTCAGGTCTGGGTACCCGGCCAAGTCTTGCTCGCTGTATCCTCCGGCCGCCACTTCCTTGGAGCTCTTGTAGCCGCCGAACTCGATCAACACCACCAACGTCGAGAGGTTGGGGTCTACGCCCATGCACTCGAACGTGCAGTCTCCGTCGGTCTCACATCCGGAACCGGAACACCCCGACGCCGACGTGAAGCCCAAACACAAATCGTAGTCCCCGCAGCCGGAACAGCCTTCGGTCGTGAGTGTAGACGACCCGGCGGCACAGTCGGCACTAACGCCACAGAGGAGGAGCGAGCTCGTCAATACCAAGCCCACGACCCGATAACTCCCGGATGATGTCGTCCCCATATTCACCGAAACGATTGTAAAGTATCGGAGACGGAAGCACGAATGAAGAGGACGGGCGGCATGCAATTGGCCGCGCTCATAGACAAGGAGGGCAAATCGTCGAGGCATTTCAAGTTCGCGAGCTGGAATACAAACTTTTGGTAGAGCAAGACCATCAACTCTACAACACCTGGTCGGTGCGAAGATGGCGTGAATTTTGTACCTACGTCTTGCAGTCTTCGTGGAACGTGGGGTGGCTCACGAGGATAGCTCCATCTTGAGTGGTATGGCGTACTGCAATCGAGGTGGAGTGGTTCCTGTACGAGAACAACTACACGTTTGAATGGTTGCGTGCAAGTGTGCTGTCGGCTTCATCCTCGCCGCAAAAGTCGCGTGATAACTTCCTCCACGCCACCAGGACGCTCCGGAGCATACTGCATCTAGCGAAATGTGGTGGCCTTCAACTCGGGCCGCAGCTCTTGAAGCCTCGTGTGTAGAACGCCGACGAGCATCCGAAGATATTTTCGGAGATCGACCTGCACAGCAACAACCTGTGGCGCCTATGAAGCGGGTTCTGTGTGTGAAGTCTATGTCGGTGTTCCTACCCCGTCTACCAAAGCGCAAGCGGAGGCAGGTCGGAACAGGTCTCTCAATACGGCACGGAGAAGTCCATGACGTTTAGTACCCCACAATTCAAATTCATTAACATGTTGTTACGAAACAAAGCTGTACGTGTGCTAGGAGATACTTGACTGCATTCAATAGCTCTGCAGGCTGGAAAGAACGGGGGATGCCTGCGCGTAAGCTCTCGAGACTCTTTACGCCGTCTCGCCGGGGGACTTGACTTCGACGAAGTGGGGCGATTTGGCGTTGTTCTTGTCGAACAGAGCCTCGATGTCCTCGAGCAAGATGCCCTTGGTCTCTGGGCAGAAGAAGTAGACGAACACGCCGCAGATGCAGCACAAACCGGCGAACAGGAAGAAGACGCCGTTGATGTTCAAGTGTGGGAAGAGCTTGACGACTTCCGTCATGACGGCGCCCATGGCCCAGTTGGCAGCCGTCGAGAGCGTCACGCCCGTAGCGCGCACGCTCAATGGGAAGATCTCGGCCGGGTAGATCCAGCACACGGGGCCCCAAGAGATGGCGAAATTGAAGACGAAGAAGGCCGAGCCCATACAGATGAACCAGCCTCCGACCCTCGGACAACCGGCGTCGTCGACGTTGCCGTCGCAGATAGCAGTGAACAGGATGGCAGCGAACAAGTGGCCCGTCACCATACCCACAGCACCGATGAGCAACAACTTGCGACGTCCCGTAGTGTCCACCCAACGCATGGCCGGAATGGTACTGAGGAAGTTGACTCCCGAGATAAAGAAGGCCGAGTAGACTCCGGCATTGGTGATGTCCTTGAAAATGAGACCACCGTAGCTCATAATGGGGTTGATACCCGTAGCTTGCTGCAGCACCTGAAGCAGCATGGCGATGATCACGCGCTTGCGGATGGAAGGCTCGAGCAGCTCCATGAGGCCCTTGTTGGCCGCCAACTCCGCGTCCACTTGGTCACCGATGGCCTGCAGTTCATGGCCGACGTTCTCCGTCATACGAAGACGCTTGAGGATCTTCTCGGCCTCCTCCTTGCCCTTGTGCATGTATGTCCAGCGAGGGCTCTCGGGCACGAACCAGATGCCGAGCATCACGACAATGGGGGCGGCCATGGCCACACCGTTGGTGGTACGCCAACCACGGTCACGGTGCTCCACGATGATGTTGACGACGTTGGCCAAGAAGAGACCGATGACGATGGTCATTTGCATGAAGCCCGACAGCAGACCACGGAGCTCCTTGGGGGCCATCTCGGCACCGAAGAGCGGCAGTGAGAACGACGAGTTGCCCACACCGAAGCCCTGCACCACACGAGCGGCGTACATGAGGTTGTGCTCCTGCGCCTTGTTGAAGCAGACCCACGACGTGCCGACGCAGAAGAGAATGCCGGCGCAGAAGATGGTGGCGCGACGGCCGAGTTTGTCGGCCACGAAGCCGCCGATGAAGGCGCCGCCGAGGCAGCCCAGGTTGTACGCCATGTTGTACCAGACCGTGAAGTCCGTCCACTCGGCCGGCAGGTCGGACGTGGACGCGATGCATTGCTCGTACGTGAAGTTGTGCCAGCCGACGCAGTAGTCGTAGATGAACGAGTCCATGATGAGCACGCCCGAGGTCACGCCTTGGTCGTAGCCGAAGAAGAGGCCGCCGAGCGCCGCGAAGACGCACACTACGATCGCGTACTTGCGCGAGCCCTCGGTGGGGGTGTCGTCGAACTCTTGGGTGCTCATGGTGACCACCACGTGAGACTTGAGGTGACTTGACTTGCTCGAGGCGAAGGAAGTTGGAGAATGAGACTCGGTGGAAGGCGACAGCGAGCAGTGCAGGCCGATGGTCTGGCCGAGTAGCGGAGCCTCACGTCACGGCGTTGACGTCGAGTAGAGGACGTTTAGTACGGGAGTTGAAGTTGCTCGCTTGAAGCTGACTCGACCTGCACTTCGGCGGCGTTGCCAGCGTCGGCGCCGGCTCAGCTGGCGTGGCCTCCACTTGATTTATATTCCCCAGCACGAGGATGTGCGCGGCGAGACCGTCATGAGGCTCGGCTGGTTCGGGGCGCTCCGGTCAAACATGTCGGCGGTGGCGCAGTCACGCCATACAGTACCGACTTTTAATCCGGCAGATCGTACATGCACGCTTACCACGGCGGTACGGCCATGGCGATAAACGTATCGGCGGCGATGGCAAGATGGAGATCGAGCATGCTTTTGCTATCCCTACGAGGCGTTTGCATTTGCAGGCGAAGGTGTGCACCGACGTGTCCGCGGCTGAAGTTTCGTACGGGTACCCGTATCAGTGGCAGCACATGAGGATGGACGCTCGCTGCTTGGAGATCACTTCGAAGGTCGAAAGCTGCCGCCTGCGAGGCAAATGGAGCGATACTAAGCCCCGCAAACGTACATTCCAACGCCAATGCAAGCTGGCGAAGAAAACTCGCATGGCGACTTCGTTGCCAGCTATGAGCTCGGTGCGAGCTGGGCGTCTTGGCGATCAAAAGAGGTCGAGGCGGTTCGGCGGTCCGGTTGAAGTTGCATGACCTGCACTTGCTGGTGTTGCACCGCCACTTGATTCATCGCCCGAATCCCTCGTGCCTCCCCTCGAAAGTATAGAGCCCCTCGAAAGTAGCGCCCGACTTAGCAGCAACGAACACTGACAAGTTGACACGCCGTACATGTAGCTCGGGCCAAACGAGTCACGCGTGGCCGCAGTCTGCATTTGCGGCAATCGACAGCCGAGCAGAGGAAACATGCAGCGCAATCGAGCGCAAAGGCGAGATGTCATTACGCGAATGATGCGGTGCTGCTGTTAGTCGCCGATCATTTCGCTCGCAAATTACCACGCGCCTTGCGTGACAGGTACCACCGGTGACCTTTGTAGCTGGTATCCACAGCTACTTTGCTGTCAGCAACTAATACGTTGCAGTCTTTAGCCAAAGCAGACTTGCCAAAAGTATAGTGCTGTTGCTGCAGAATTGGATGCAAACGAAAGCTGGAAACTGCACCGGCCGGGATCCGAGCGTGGCTCTTGAAGACGTGCAGCAACTCGGACGAGATGCTCCGCGCTCGAATACGAACGCGCGCAACCGAGCAGCGCCATCATAAATCAAGTGCCTCGCGAAAAGATATGCAGCCAGAGAGCTCTTGGTGAAGTCACAATGTTAGCTCGGTATTGCCGGCCCTCGCCGACAAGTTACGCGATCCACCGCACGAAGACGAGCTCGCGAGCTCGCTGACCAAATGCACCGACACGGCGCAGTCGGTCCCTGTGACCTAGCTCTGCATTCCGAGAATCGACCACGTATGACTCATGACACCGGCAGTGACTAACTGAGACCGCTTCGCTGTTCCTTGTAAGCTTACGAGCTACTGCCGGAACCGTTTGCGCATGAACTGCATCGTCCGATGTAAACGCGGCAGCAGAAACTACGTCTTGACTGTCAGTGGTGATCGTGTATTACACGAGTGTAAAACCGAAAGAAACAGCAAATAATGAATCTGTCACTGCCTGTCGATGATCTTAGCGGACAATATGGCGGATAACCCCAAGAAGCAGAACGACGATGCCAATGCCAAGACGTTTATGGTCGCTTCATCGGTACGCGATCTGTTGGGGTTTCAACGTTTTTGGCTGGAAACAATGTATCACAGGGTCTTCTTGTTTTTCATGTTGGACGCCAGTGCCACAACTCGGGATTCCAGTGTTCGGTACTGAAATCAACCTACGGAGCAACCGCGGGCTACACTCTTCGCAAGAATTGCTTTGCATCAACTGATAGACTGAGAGAACGATTTACCTGGAACTGAATAAAGCAGTTCAGAGGCTCCAGCTTCTAGCTGTTTACCTGATCGTATAGCAAAAACTCATTTTCAAGAGCATCAATCCTCATACGGTGTTCCGATATACTCTGCAAGTGGCTGCAGCACATCTTGCAAAAGTACTCCTTAACCATTCGCCCGATTCTTCTTGTTGGTGTACATGTATGCTTTAGCATTAAATTTATTCTGCACTGCATGTAGCAGTGCGAGACGACAATTAGATAACGATGAGGTCTCGCTTCATCCACACAGAAATACATATTTCATCTTTTTATCGGTAGTTTCCATCCGTCGAGTCGAGGTCAACGATAGATTGCTTCGTAGAAGTCGTATAAACAGCAACGTTTTCATTCCTCCAAAAGCGCATCACGAGTAATATATCCCTGTCTTGCGTGGTGAGGCAGCGTTGATAACGAGTGGGGTTCCTTCTTCACTTGTTTCAACCCCGAGCAAACGGTAAGCCTTTTGCGTTTCAATGTCATCTACATCTTCACGCTTAGAGATGTTGAGACCATACGGCAATACGAGTCCCAAAACCACAACAACAAGTAGTCCAGCAAAAACCGAGGCTATCGCAGGAATCGACATTTTCCACACGTTAAACATGTGAGGGTACAGCAAGGATCCACCGATGGCACCAAATCGACTGAAGCCGAAAGCATAGCCCACTCCACGGCCGCGAACCTTCGTTGCAAAATTATCCGGTGCATACACGAGAACACAGCTCCAACTCGCAGCAAGAAAAACGGAAACTGTGCAAGAGCCCAACAAAACAAAAGGACCGTAATATGGTGCAAGACTCGTGATCATCGCAACCACTGCAGCTGAAGTAGAGAATAACGCTAGCGGAAGTCTGCGCCCATATTCGTCCAGCACCAACGAAGCAACAACGCATCCGAATACTTGAGCTAGCGCCAAAAGGGTCATCGTACTCCAGTGCTCAAACACATTAAAGCCCCAGAGACTAATGAGTGTCGGAACATACACGCCCAACGCATACGATGACACTTCCATCACAGTCCACAGCGCCCACAACATGAGCGTGTGCACCGGCGTCTCAAAAATGGACGGCTTCGTCCTTGCATTGGTACGCGCCGTTACCAACTCGGAACCATGCACATTAGAGTTTTGTTGACAACGCTTCCCATGTTCATGCTCCAGTTCCTTTACCACCTTCAAGGCTTCATCCACCCGGCCAACGCTGGCCAACCACCTCGGAGACTCCGGGATGCTGAGACGCAGCACGCCCACGTACACTACCAGGCCGCATATGACCAAATACGTAGCTCTCCAGCCGAGCTGCGGCGCAACACCAAACGCCAGGGCCACACCCACGACGCCACCCACCCCTTTGAACGCCTCCAGTAGAGCCACGATACGGCCTCTCATCGGTCGTGGAGCCATCTCCTGCACTAACACCGTGGCGGCCGGCAGCTCCCCACCGAGTCCGACACCGGCCACGACTCTGGCTGCGATCACTTGGTAGTGCTTTGTGGCCATGGCCGACAGGGCCAACCCCACCAACGACAGACCCATGGCTAGTAGTAGAGCCGATTGTCGGCCACGCACATCCGCGAGGTGGCCGAAGAGCGGGCCGCCCACGGCCGCACCTACAAAAATTGCGGTCCCTAGCGCTTCCAGCGCGTACGTCCCCATGCCGACACTTTTGGCCACGAGACGTCGCGTGAACACGAAGAGCACGAGCTCGGCCGCGTGTATGGCCCACATGACCCCCGTGAGCAGAAGGAGACGGACGTAGAACCACGAGAGACGGACATCGAGGGCGTCGAGGCGGCGGTGGATATCGGAGACCATGCTTTCGCGTCCAACGTGAAGCGGAGACCGTCGAAAACGATTTGCTGTCCGAATCAAGAGACGAATCTTGGGATGGCCCTTGATCCAGAGTCGCTATGTACACGAGACAAGAGGCTTTCACGTTGCTAGGGTACAGTACTGTAGTGGCATGTTGTGTAAGATGCACGCTATGCATTGGAATAGTCGATTTGAATGGCTAGATAATGAGGTTTCTATCCAAAGTCCTACAGCGAGCGTGAAGTTTTCCTCCCCGTTCGCTTCAGCTTGAGCCAGCGGCCTGCGGTGCTCCACTTGGCTAGCAAGTCGCTGTCGTGGTGTGAGTTGTTGTGTCCGTAGAGAATCACTCCGAGGACTGTTGCCACCAACAAGCCCCCAAAAATCCAAGTGATCGAGGACACCGACACCAACCACACGTTGGACATTTGAGGCTGCAACCAGGAACCGATGACAGCGGCGAGTTGGCTCCAGCCGAACGCGTAGCCGACACCACGACCTCGTACTTCTAGAGAAAATGCCTTCGGAGCATATACGAGCAGACAGCTCCAGGTTCCAGCGAGCAAAGCGGACACGGTGCAAGAGCCCAAGATGACAACGGGGCCATTCCAAGAAGAATAGCTCAGTATCACGGCTGCGAGCGCAGCTAAGGTGGCAAAACAAACCAAAGGTTTCTTCAGTCCATGGTCTTCTAACACTAGTGATGTCAGCACAGACCCGAAAATTTGAGCTACTCCAAGAAGTGTCGTCGTGCTCCATCTTGAAAACATGTTGAATCCACTGAGACTGATTAGCACGGGGACATACACGCCGAGAGCGTACGATGAGAGCCCCATCACAGCCCACATCGCCCACAGACTTGCTGCTCGAGCCGGCTCAAATATCGGCAACTTCTCGGTCTCCATGAATTCTTGGGCTTGCTCCGTCACATCGATTGCTTCAATACTTCGACCCACGCTTGCGAGCCACCGCGGAGATTCCGGAACCAGGAAACACAGCAAACCTACGTAGAAAATGCCGGCGCAGATGGCTGAATACGCGAATCTCCATCCGAATTGAGGCACCAGTCCGAATGTCAGCATCACGCCAACAACTCCACCAGCACCAGAAAAAGCTTCAAGGAGTGATACAACTCGGCCTCGCATAGCTTTCGGAACCAGTTCATGAACTAGAACAGTGGCGACGGGTAGTTCTCCACCGAATCCAATGCCAGCTAAAATCCGTGCGCTGATGATCTCGTAGTCACTCCTCGCCATAACCAACAGCACCAAACCCGTCAGTGACACACCCTTGGCAACTAGGAGCGCCCAACGCCGACCTCGAGCGTCTGCAATGCGTCCAAAAAGCGGTCCACCGACTGTCGCGCCAATGAAAACACCGCCTCCCATGGCTTCCACGGCAAAAGTGGTCATCCCGATACTCTTGGACATCGAGCGTCGCGTGTAAACAAAGAGTTGGAACTCTGCTGCATGTAGAGCCCAACTGAATCCTGTGAGCAGTAGAAGACGCACGAAGAACCACGAAGGATAAAACTTCCAGAGCATTGAGTCGGCGTCGTACAGCGTCCATGGCGCGAAGGTCGTTGCAACTTCCAATTATGGCGTCCGTTGTGCGAAAGCTTGTCCACATTGCTAAGCAAGAAAACGTTCGTTGAATAATTACGACTTGTATTGGAATCTGTCGGAACTACAGCTCCGAGTACAGCACCTCCTCGCTTCGCACGACGTTGATATCGTCGTAGTGCCGCTTCCAGCTGCGGATTTCATGACGCTCGTCGCTATCTACCGTCCACTCGATCACGCGTGCTCGCCGAGAAAAGTTAGACGCGCCGTACGCTCTTCCGAAGCCTGTGCCTCCTCCGTAGCAGAGCTGGACGCCGTCTACAAGACAGCAGTACTCGTTCAGGTGGTCATGACCCACAAAAGCCGCCTTCACCTCGTTCATCTCGGATAAAGTAGACAGTAAACGCAAGTTCATGCCTTGGTCATGCACCCACTCGTTCTTCTCGCCGTTGCAGCCATTTTCTGAATACGCAAACTCAACCAACGGGATGTGGAAGAACATGACTGCAGGCAGCACCGAGTCTGCGCTGCTGTGACGGTCGGCGCGTCCGGTCTCCGATAACTGTCGGTAGTAGTCGATCTGACTCTGCTTGATCCAGTCGTACTCTGAAAACACGTACGGGTACTTGTCCGTGAGAGCCTCTGCGCCCGAGTCCAAGAAGTACATCCTGAAGACACTGTCGCCCTCGTCCCCCCACGGTCCGGCGATGGGCGCCGTGACATTCAGCATGTAGTTCCCAATACCATCCACGGTCTCCGGTCCACTCACAGTGTACGAGTGGTTCTTCTGCGACACCATTTCGACGATCTTCTCTCTTGGGAAATCCCCTTCTTCGTCGTGATTGCCAAACACCATCCCGTACGGAATGCTGCGCTCCTCGGCCGCTTTGGTCACGGCGTCAATTGCTCGTTGCTGGGAACTTGGTCCATACACCTGCACATTGTCTCCTGTGAACGCAATGAAGTCGGGGTTTTCCACGTTGAGCAATTGCTCCACGAACGCATAGGTGAGAGCCTCGGAGCAGTCTTGGCTGGCCATGCCACTGGGCACACTACTGCCACAGCCAACGGTCGGGATGCCCGTGATGTGGAGGTCGGCCAATTGCAGGATCTTGAACACCAGCGACGTGGCGTCCGAGCTATTGCGGGCCACGATCGGCGCCTTTTGTGCCGTGACCACGGTGGCCAGCAACGTCGAGAGCAATGCAAGCGCGAATCTCATGCCGGTTAGCGTGGAAGTTTGGAAATGGCCGCTCCGGTCTCTAGCGCTCGGGAAAGGGTCCGAGGATGAGACCGAGCGCGAACAAAAACGCTTTGGCCCGATAAAGACTGATGGGGTCTCGACAAACTGTCGGCTAAATTACCGCCACCCCGCTGCGTTGGACACGGGATTTGGTGTCACCAGCTCAGCGAACATGCTTGTGTTCGTCGTTTTGGAAAATACTCGTCGTTGGACACTTCCGATTATGCGGTACCGACACTGAGCAACAGGAAAGTGCACGTGCCTCATAATCGGTTGATGGTTTTCACGTCGCGTTTTGCTTACGGGGTCGTATGCAGACAGCTACGGCGTTAGTTCCAGCGGTGATTTTAAGAAGGCTTCGGCTGGCTTGGCTCGCGGCAATCAACATGTGTCTCGAACATAGCGGTTTACTGTTTTCCTTTTCAAGCGGCAGCCTGCGAGCTTGTCACTCGCTGCTTGCGTGAAGAGCTGGAAATCGTTGGAAGCTCAGCGAAGCTCCGACTTTAATCGACTCGACTTCATAATCCAAATCGCCCTTGCGGCTGGTTTGTTTACTTGCAGAAACCACGAAACCACCCGCTGCCGAGGGTTGGCGTTAAACTTGCAGCAACTTGGCTGCCTTAGCTGGGCCAAGGGCGATGCTATTTTCTCAGCGAGCCCAGTTCCATGACCATGACCATGACACTGTACCAGTAGTAGTAGCTGGAGTGTGAGGAGTAGCTTGCTGAGATTCCTCGACCATCGAGTGTACCGCCACGGCAGTTCAAACGCGGCACGGATAGCCTCATCCATGACATTGAGTGATCCGATTTGCATCCCCGAGATTCACGAGGAATTCTCAGCTGCCGCGTTGCCGCGAAAAGTTCACACACATCAAACACTCGCGATAGAAAGTGAAGAACTGTCCAACGGCCTAAATCAACACAAAACTCAAAACCTTGTCAGGCGTTCACAAGCAACGAACCTCTTCCCCCCACCCAATGGTTGCTACAGTCGAGATGTCTCGATTCGATGTCTGCCAAGCGCCTTCGACAGTATCGGAGACCGTGCACCAACGGTTGGATGCACTTGACGCTCGGCTATCTCCGTTCTACATCCGTCTTCTGCTGCTAACGGGCGTGAGCTGGGCGGTTCACGCGGCGGAGCTCGTGCTTTTTACTCTTACGCGGCACCTCGTAGCTCACGATGTCGGCATGGGGACGTACGCCTTAGAAGCTCTGGGCGTCGGTGTGTTCCTCGGGGCGGCACTGGGCGGACCACTTTTCGGTCATTTCGCG
This sequence comes from Phytophthora sansomeana, assembly GCA_032158285.1. Taxonomy (NCBI): domain Eukaryota; phylum Oomycota; class Peronosporomycetes; order Peronosporales; family Peronosporaceae; genus Phytophthora; species Phytophthora sansomeana. The sequence continues at coordinate 119,057 of JAPDHH010000203.1, forward strand.
GACGCTCGAGGTCGTCGGCCGGCTCTCCTGCTGGCCATGACGGTGTCCTTTGTGGGGTTGGCATTGTCGGCTGTGGCCAAGAAGGACTACCACGTGATCGTGGCGAGAATTGTAGCCGGCGTCGGTCTCGGAGGAGAACTACCCGCCGCCACTGTGTTGGTGCAGGAGCTAGCTCCAAACTCCATGCGAGGGCGTATGGTGGCGCTTCTGGAAGCATTCACAGGTCTTGGTGGCGTGATGGGTGTGGTGTTGGCCTTTGGGGTAGCGCCACAACTCGGTTGGAGAAATACGTACTTGGCTATCTGTGGCTGCGTGTTGTACGTGGGTGTTCTCCGAGTTGGCATCCCAGAATCTCCGCGGTGGTTGGCTAGTGTGGCCCGAGTGGATGAAGCTTTGGACGCAGTGGAGAAACTCGAACGTGCCCACGGAAAGCAGGCGCAGTACGACAACGTCAAGGGGAACGATGCACCGACACCAGTGGCCATCCAGATCAAACTACCAGCTGCAAAAGGCAAGTCATCCGCGTTCGAGAAACCGGTGCAAACGCTGGTGCTGTGGACGATGTGGAGTGTGATGGCGGTGTCATCGTATGCTCTGGGGGTGTATGTGCCGACGTTGATCAGTCTCTTCGGGTTCAACATGTACGAGAGCTGGAGCACTATCGCTCTACTTCATGCATCTCAAGTGGTTGGCTGCATTGTGGCCTCCGCGATGCTGGAAACTCGCGGGCGGAAGCGGACAATGGCGTTCTTTGCTACGTTGGCATCCGTTGTCTCGGTGTTGCTGAGCTATACGCCCTGGTACCAGACGGTGGTGATGGTGGGGGCCTGCTCTGTGTCTGCGCTTTTGGCAGGCACTTGGAGCTGTTTGCTTGCCTACAGTCCCGAGGGCTATGCTACGGGTGTACGCGCTCGCGGGGTATCAAATGCATTTGGTTTCAGCCGCCTTAGTGCTGCCGGTGGTGCACTGCTTTACCCGTACATGTTTGACGTATGGCTCATGTCCGTGCCTGCAATTACGTGGATCTTCGCAGGGGTCTTGGCCGCTACAGCGCTGGGAGTTGTGATGCCTTACGGCTTTGATCCATCGACAAGTGGATACAGCACCGAGCTAAGCGGTTCAAGCGCTCGCGACTCCGATACCGACCTGGAACCGGGTATTGAACCAGAGGACGAAGAAACTCTGCTTTTGATCAACGCTGATGGACAGACGGCAGTGATCGAGCTCCAAAAGCTGAAAGAGGTCATCAACGATCCTAAACAAGAGGCTTCGTCAAGTTCTGAGCACCTTCAAGACTAACTGGTGTTGAAACTTCGTAGCATGAGTTTGCCGTAATTAAATAGGGTTTTCTACTTGGACTTGTACTCGTGGTATCCTCGCCGTTATCTTAATCGTTCTTCTTACATGTACCTTTCAAAAGCTGCCTAAGCTCGGCAACCGAAATCCAGCTGGAGGATGTGTAATATGTCGCACCGCATAAGCCGGTTTTTAGTCACGTTGATGTTGATGAAGGCCAGGAGATTGCACTATCCTCGGGCCATCCGAGTCGGACGACAGATCTGTTCCTTATCTTGCCCAAACGTGTCCACTAATAACGAGACCGGCCCGATGTACAATGTACATGTCATGTAGTCGTACCAAGCTGAGAGACTGCAGGTAGATACTGGAGGAAGCTGCTCGCTTTCCACTTTCAATTTGGCACGTACGATGCCGTATCAAGCTGTCGAGTCTCCACGTCTGGCACAAGAGTCTATCCCAGCATCGTCTCGCAAGGTCAAACACGAAAGCCAATGCGTGGAAAAGCGACTAGACTCGCTTGAACCTCGGTTGTCATGGTACTACATTCGCCTTCTGTTGCTCACCGGCGTGAGCTGGGCAATTCAAGCTGCTGTACTTGTGCTGCTCGTCTTCACACGGATTCTCGTCGCCAATGATATTGGAATGGGGACACCAGTTCTCGAAATCTTTGGGGCCAGCATCTTCATGGGGTCCATGGCTGGAGGCCCAATCTTCGGGCATTTTGCTGATACCTTCGGCCGACAGATAGCGCTTTTGAGCGCTATGGTGCTCTCGTTGGGAGGACTTGCTGTTTCAGCCCGAGCAAACGTCGAGTACATGCTCATTATCGGCCGCGTGGTCACTGGTCTGGGACTTGGTGGCCAGCTCTCATCGACGGTGGTGCTTGTTCAAGAATTGGCTCCTCGCGCTATGCGGGGACGAGTGGTATCGTTGCTGGACGCGTTCACGGGTGTCGGCGGTATGATTGGCATCGTCTTGGCGTTCGCGGTAGCACCTCGGCTGGAATGGCGTACAACGTATCTCGCTCTTTGCGGCTTGGTTGTTTACACCGTAGTGTTGCGCTTCACTCTTCCCGAATCGCCGCGATGGCTGGCCAGTGTTGGTCGTACGGACGAAGCTGTAGCTGTTGTGGAGATTATCGAGCACTCACACGGCGCGCGCATCGAGCTGAACAATGAAGTGCTCAAGTTCACCTCCGTATCTGACTCAACCTCATCGAAATGGCCCCGGGTCGTTCCTACACTTGTTGTGTGGACTTCGTGGGTTGGCGTCACTCTATCCTCCTACGCGCTAGGGATCTACGTCCCGACGCTCATCAGCCTCAACGGCTACAACATGTTTGCGAGTTGGAGCACCATTCTTGTATTGAGTATCGCCCAAGTGATCGGTTCTCTCGGTGCAGCATTGGTGATGGACATTTACGGACCACAGCGATCGCTCTCATGTTTTGCCGTACTGGCTGCTGCCATGTCCATTGCGTTGAGCTACGTGCCTTGGTCACGCGCTTTGGTCATATTCGGGTCTTTCTTGGCAACTGCGCTACTTGCTGGTTGCTGGAGCTGTGTCCTCACGTACACACCCGAATGCTTTGCAACAGTGCGTCGTGGGCGAGGAATGGGCTATGCTGTCGGAGTCAGCCGCTTGGCCGCTGTAGGTGGATGCTATCTGTACCCTCACATGTTTAACGTGTGGGTTCTGTCGGGTTCCTGCACTCTGTTGGATCTTCGGTTGTATGCTGGTGGTGATAGCTGTTGGTGTTGTGCCATGCTTTGGCCCTACCTCGTTGGATCAAGATGACTACATGGGATTGAGCGTTTGGGGATCAGAGACTGACTTAGAACCTGGTGTGAAGTCCGGAGAAGGTGAAGAACTCTCGATTGAGGCCGAAACAGAACTCAAGAAAGCGGTAATAGGCGAGATCAGCATTAACACTGGCAGCTCGTAGATTGGCGACTGTATATATTATTATAGTACTTCGATACAATAAATGAACCGACCAAGGTTGGTGGTGTTTTTCTAGCAGAGCTTTGAACTTTTCAAAGGAAGGCGATTGCTTCCAGTCCAGGACTGTGTAATTTTCAGAAGCCAACTGTGTGTACCACATCACATGCGTGCTCCACACCAGATGCCCCTGCTCTGTCCGCAGTGAAATGCGGACTTCCGAACGGACCCGAGGCTTTCGGCCACGTTATAAATGACACCGAGAATCTTATTATTTCAGTTGCAGGTACCGCACCAAAGGTTCTCGGAAACAGGCTGCAGCCTTTCACGCTACACCCGCCCCAGCCAGCTCTGCTCCAACGCGCGCTCACACCATCGAAAAGCGAGCTTCGCGCTCGCCCCGCGTGTGTATCGCACGACCAGATGGGTCGTTGCCTAGACACCGGCCGTCGTCAACCGGCCCCGGTCAAGTCTTAGTCAGCCGTTACTGTACTTGCATGCCTGGATCCTGTTGCTAAGTATACCGGCTCTGCACGGTTAGGCGTGACCGGTGGAACAGTTCATGAGTGAACCGTTCCATGATTGGGTTATCGGATCGAGTGGTTCGCAAGCTGAGCAAATGGTGTTTGCACAAGCACCCACAAGTGGACAACAAGGAGGACAACAGGAAGTAGAGGTGTAGAAAGACAAGAAGGACAGGTTTAAAGGATTCTAATCTACTCACTTCGGCATTTGCCTCTTCAAACCCAAGCTCAATACTAATAAGTTAACAGCCGCACCTACGACTCTACCTGGAACGCCTCGCCGGAACGCCCAAGCATGACGACGACCAAGAAACCCGAAGTCCTCCTTGGCAGTGTAAACTACTTCCACTGGGAGTACAAGATGCGCATGACCTTGGCAAGGAAGGGGCTCCTCGCGCATGTGCAAGTGGTCAAGCCCGAGAACGAGATCACGGAGGCGTGGCTCGTGAACGACGCGAAGGCGCTCGGCATCATCGCTAAAGGCGTGGAACTCCAGCACCAGACCAAGGTCCGGTCTGCGACACGTGCCATGGAGGCATGGGGAACGCTTCGGGAGATCTACAACCGCACCACGCTGCACAACCGTGTCACGATGACACGCCGGCTCCACGAGTTCAAGAAGGAGGCCGGAGCGACCATGGCTAAGCATCTGGATGCGTTCGACGAGCTGATCGTCGGTCTCCAGACTCTGGGAGAGCCGATGGATGAGGCACGGCAGCTGGTGCTGCTGCTCAGCAGTCTTCCCAATGAGTACGAACTCATCGCGTCTATCGTGGAGAGCGCTAAGGGCGTGACGCTGATTGAGGCCAAGGAGAAGCTGCTCAAGGAGTATGAACGCCTCGAGAAGAAGGAGACTACGGAGAAGGCGTTCCGTGTGAACGGAAACGCCGGGCGGTTCAAGGGCGGCCGCGGGAATGGTCGAAAGTGGAACGTGCCACGCAGGAACGGCAAGTTCCAAGGCAAGTGCTTCAACTGTGACCAGGTGGGTCACATGAAGCGTGACTGTCACGTTGGGAACGGCGACAGCAAAGACAATGCAGTGTTTGCAGTGGGGGAGGAACGCTCGGCCGGGTGGCTGATCGACAGTGGTGCGACATCGCACATGACCCCTCACCTGAAGGACTTGGTCGAGTACAAGGGCCTGGACACTGGCATCGAGGTGACAATTGCAGATGGCAAGAAGCTGCGCGTCGAAGGAACGGGAACGGTCAAGTTGACTGGTCTGGACGGTAGACGCATCCGTATGGTCGATGTGCTATACATCCCAGGGCTCGACAGAAGGTTGCTGTCAGTGGGGAAGCTCGCGGAACGCGGTTTGCGAGTGGAGTTCCAGCGTTCCTCGTGTTTGATCCGGGGTGACCGTTCTGCGATCGCCTCTGGTAAGAAGGTCGGCAAGGCGTTCCTGTTGGATTGTCAGCAGGAGGAGGCACACTTCGTGCAGTACGCCGGGGCTGACAGCGAGTGGGAGCTTTGGCACGCTCGCATGGGGCGTCCCAACAAAGACGCGCTGGTCAAGACGCAGCGTGCCACAACCGGAATCCCGTCGGTGAAGAAGGGAATAGAGGCTTTGTGCGGTGGATGCATGAAGGGGAAGCAGGCTGTGACGGCGTTCCCGTCACGCTCGTTGACGAAGACGACACGTGTGCTGGAACTGGTGCACACGGACGTGATGGGACCCATGAGAACGCTTTCGAAGGGTGGTGCCAAGTACGTTCTGACGTTTGTGGACGACTACTCGAGGTATGTCGTGGCGTACTTCATGAAGAACAAGAGCGAAGTAGCCGCCAAACTGAACGAGTTCAAGGCGTTCTATGAAAACCAGTGGGGGGAACGCATGAAGTGCCTGCGTTCCGACAACGGAACGGAGTATGTGAACAAGAAGGTTGCTGCGATTTGCCAACGGAGCGGCATCATGCACCAGCGTACCGTGCCATACAGCCCTCAGCAGAACGGAGTGGCGAAACGCATGAACCGGACCATCATGGAGAAGGCGCGGAGCATGCTGCACTACAAGTCGATGTCGACGGAGTGGTGGGCAGAAGCGGTGAGCACCGCAGTGTACCTCATTAACCGTTCCACGAACACGGCGAGCTCGGATGTCACGCCGTACGAGTTGGGGTTCAAGATGAAGCCTCGGATGGAACACCTCCGTGTATTTGGGTCGCAGGGGTACGCTCACATTAACGATGTGAAGAGAACGAAGCTCGAACCCAAGAGCTTCAGGTGCACGTTCCTCGGGTACGCCGAGAACGTTAAAGGGTACCGTGTGTACGACTTGGATGCGTCCAAGGTCAAGGTGTCGCGTTCTGTGAAGCTGGACGAGCGCGAGGTGGGAGGAATTTACGACACGCCCCCGCCAGCTTCTGGAACGGTCGTTCATGTGACTAGAGACGACAACGAACCAGTGGTTTCAACGGATGTGGAACGCCAACCTGTGCAGGACGAACCGATGGAGGAAGCTGAGGAATTCATCCAAGACGTTGAGATGGACAAGGTTGAGCCAGAGATCAACGGAACGCTTCCTCAGCTGCCGCCAGTAGAGGAACCGAGGTCGACTGGGTTGGAATTGGCGACGTTCCATCCGCCCCAGGATGCGTTCCAGGAAGACCGATTGGTGTTTCACCCTGAAGCGGAACGCACGAGACGATCTCGTGAGCCTATGTTTCTATTGGGGAACGGCTCGGATGATGAACAGAAGTCAGAAGAAAGTGACGGTCCGCCATCTCCGAAGCGTGCCAGGATCGACGGTTTGATTGCTGAAGCAGTGTTGGCGTATGCTGCCAGCATTGATGGCGTTCCGGACACGCCAAATACGTACGAAGAAGCTGTGGCTAGTCGTGAGGCATCTGAATGGTGTCGTGCCATGGAGGTAGAACTTCACTCTCATTCTCGGAACGGAACGTGGACGTTGGTGCCACGTGGAACGGCTACCCGTCATATTGGGTGTCGCTGGGTGTTCGCCAAGAAGCATGACGAGCACGGGCGTGTCATCCGGTACAAGGCACGCCTGGTTGCGAAAGGGTTCAAACAGAAGTTCGGAATAGGCTTCTTTGAAACGTACTCTCCGGTTGCGAACATGAATTCGATTCGAGTGGTGTTGGCAGTGTGCGTGACATACGGCTACATTATGGAGCAACTAGACGCCGACACGGCGTTCCTGAATAGTGTTCTAGTGGACTTGGTCTATATGGAGGTTCCACTTGGATTGAGAAACGCAGGAGGCATGGTGTGCAAGCTGGACAAGGCCATCTACGGTTTGAAGCAAGCTGCGAGTGCGTGGAACAAGACTATCCACCACGTGTTCCTTCGGAACGGCTTCAAGTGTTGCGGGGCCGACCAGTGTGTCTACGTCAAGCGTTCCAGGAACGACTTCGTGTATGTGTGCTTATACGTGGACGACATGATCATTGCAGCGAAGACGCGCGAAGAGATTCGCGTGGTGAAGGACGCACTAAAGAGCGCCTTCAAGATGAAGGAACTCGGCGAGGCCAAGTTCATCCTGGGTATGGAGATCAACCACGACAAGGCTGGTGGAACGCTCATGATCAAACAGACTCGGTACATCGACGACGTTGTGGAACGCTTCAACCAGCAGGACGCCAAGGCGGTTGGGGACCCGTGCGCGTCAAACGTGAAGCTGTCGAAGACGATGTCGCCCACGATCGATGAGGAACGCGTCGAGATGCAATCGAGGCCGTACCGTTCCCTGATCGGGTGCCTGATGTACGTCACGACATGTACTCGGCCGGACATCGCGTACGTTGTGAAGCAGTTGTCACGCTTCCTCGAGAACCCAGGCGTTCAACACTGGAAGGCAGCGATTCGTGTTCTCCGGTACCCGAAGACGACTCGTGGGCACGGTATTGTGTACCAAGGTGGTTCCGGTGAAGTCACGTTCCAGGCGTACACCGACGCGGACTGGGGTTCCAACATTGACGACAGGCGTTCCGTGTCTGGGGTCATGGTTATGATTGGGAACGCCCCCGTGGTGTTCAAGTCGAAGTACCAGAGAACGGTTGCGCTCAGCTCTGCGGAAGCAGAGTACATGGCTCTGAGCCTGTGCACTCAAGAGGTGCTGTGGACGCGTGCGATGCTTAAGGACATGGGTCGGGAGCAAGTGGGAGCGACGCAGGTCTGGGAGGACAATCTAGGTGCGATTGCACTGGCAAGGTACGCTGGATACCACGCTCGGACTAAGCACGTGGACATCAAGCACCACTTCATTCGAGAGAACGTGGAACGCCTCACGATCAAGGTCGACTACATCGACACTAAGCTTCAGCTGGCCGACATGCTTACGAAGGCACTAGGAACGAAGACACTTGCGTTCCTACGCGAGGCAAGCGGCATCAAGGCGAAGGACACCGCGCAGTAGCGGTGAGTGGGAGTGTTGCTAAGTACACCGGCTCTGCACGGTTAGGCGTGACCGGTGGAACGGTTCATGAGTGAGCCGTTCCATGATTGGGTTATCGGATCGAGTGGTTCGCCAGCTGAGCAAACGGTGTTTGCACAAGCACCCACAAGTGGACAACAAGGAGGACAACAGGAAGTAGAGGTGTAGAAAGACAAGAAGGACAGGTTTAAGGGATTCTAATCTACTCACTTCGGCATTTGCCTCTTCAAACCCAAGCTCAATACTAATTGATCCAAATCGGAACGTGCAGTGTTGATGGAGCTTGCGTGTTGGAAGGTAAATACCGAAGTGAGATTAATGAAGTTACCTGCTCCTCGTTCTAACTAAACTACTTCATCTCCTGTGCCTTCCTGCGTGCCTCTCATCGTGCTGATTACCGCCGCTGACTTCGTAGGTTGTGAGCTCTTGTGTGCGTCCCAGCCAATCCACTCGTTCCTCCGTAATATCCGCCAGTAACATTTGCTTCTAGAATGTTCCACCTCCTGGTACATTTAAATCTTAAATGTCCCGCCCGAACATTTAAAGATTAAATGTTCCTTCAACGTCTTGTCATCGGATGAGTCACTGCGAGCATTTGCTGGCGCCACCTCAACACTCCCACTCGTCACTAATGCGTAGCTGGCTTTGTAACGGGTCACACAAACTAGTTTGCGTTACATACCTGAGTGTGGTGCACACACGTAATGTGGCACACACAGCTGGCACGTCGCCGACGTGCTCAGAGCCAACCAATCGGGGCTCATGCATTTTTGTATAGGAGTAACTATAGGTGTCTTGTAGTTTGTATTGCAGGCCAAACTAAAGCCCACCTATAATATATTCAGTCTAAAACCTACCTAATCTTGGTCAAGTGTCCCCTTAGGCCAGGGACTGTGAACTGCTTGTTCACTTGGAGTTTGTATACTCCTGAGCACACTTCCTCTGTGCAAGGTATTGTGTGACCCCGTCACACTTGGTAGCACTTGTAGTCAATCCACGCCTACGCGGGTAGACTACCTGAACCTCTAGCGTTCTGGTCAACATGGACCGGAATGAGTTTCTCATTTGAACGACTCGCAGTTCGAGTCCGTTCGGAAGATGGCAGGCATGTTCGGTATGGAAGCTCTGCAGAGCTTGGTGGCGTCAACACCGGCCGAGCAGGTCGAACGCGTGAACGCGTTTGACATGTATGAGCGAGGACTCATTGAACATGTCCGGGGAACCTTTCAGGGACCCGCGGTCGAGTCCAAGCCGATCCAACCCAAGCCGTTGCGGCTAAAGGTGAACCCGTATGAGGGGAAGGAAGGTGAGAACCTTCACTTCTGGGTTCGGGAGGTAGAGCTCGCCACGGACGCAGCTCTAATCTCGAGCGAACGGCTCCGAGTGGCGTTCGCACTCTCCAACCTTAGCGGTCGTGCTAAGAGTTGGGCGTACACACGCGAAGCGACTACGCCGGGATGTTTGCATCCTGGGCTCAGCTGTGTGAACAGCTTCGAGCCGCGTTCCTCCCGGCGAACTATGAGTATCGCCAGCGCTGACGCTTTCTCTCGTGTAAACAAGGGAAGCGTGAGCTGCACGAGTACATCCAGGAGATGCGTGAGCTTACCGCATCTCTAGTGGGAAATCCACTCCATGAACACATCAAGGTGACGGTGTTCATGGACGGCCTCCGGGTGGGGCCCGCTCGCACGCAGCTGTTCCGGGTGCAATGTGGCACCCTTGATGAGGCGATTCAGATCGCGCTCCAGGAAGAGTACAGCCACCGCCAGGCTCGTACGCCGGCCTCCAGCATGACCAGGGAACTCCGCACCGGGTACGAACCGGGCGAGTCCTAGCGGACCAGTTCCAATGGAACTCGGGTCCGCGGAGCAGCAGGACATCCGCTGCTACGGCTATGGCAGGCTGGGTCAATGAAACGTGCCTGCCCCGCCGGAGAACAACCCAGGCGGTTGCCTCCTAGGCCTCTAGCGCTCAAGGGTCGCTGGCAAAGGCCGCGATCCCGAGGCCAGGGGAACGCAGGCAACCAGTAGGGGCGGGGCGCCCTACTGGGGAAGATCTAAGTCTTCATGAGCGGTGCGCGGGTGGCGCGCACCATGGAGACTTAGCCCCTGAGAGTGTGTGCACTCTCGAATCGGCGAAGGGCCGCGGAGGGCTGCTTGTAGTACCGCAGGTGTACGAGGATATGGATTTCCGTTCCGTGTCCTGATTGACTCTGGGGCGTCAAAGAACTTTGCACGCCGCCAGACAGTTGCTCGCAACGGCAACACGTTGGCCGATGCTCTGAGAGAGAGCAAAGGCAACGGGACAGTGTCAGTCAGACTGGCCGACGGGAAGGTGATAACCATCCCTAAGATCCACATGGATCTTGCAGTGAAGTTCGAGGACTTCGACAGCTCGGAACAGTTCACTGTTCTTGAGATGGAGTCGTACGACTTGATCCTGGGCATGCCCTGGCTCGAGAAGCACGAGCCCTGGATAGACTGGCGCGGCAAAGCGATTGGCGCTAGCCGGCTTGCAGTGTCCGACAGAGCATTGGTGAGTCATGTTCCCACCTCTGTCAGGACCTGGGCCACCCAAAAGGGGCGCCGGGATGCCGAAGCATCCAGGGAGTACTTGGGAGTCGTCGATGTCTTGGACGACTCCATGAAAATGGCTGCAGCAGGAACTGCACCGGACCGAGCGCGGCAGTCCATTGCGGACAGCCCTCGGTCGCCACCGGAGCCAAGACCGGTGGCCGAAGCTTCGACGGTGTCGACGCTGACGAGCGTCGACCAAGTGGGTAACACAGTTCCACACACGGTCGCCCAGACCTTAACTGAAGAAGAAGACGCGGAAGACGCTTCCTGTGTGGGAAACACAGTTCCACACACGGTCGCCCAGACCTTAACTGAAGAAGAAGACGCGGAAGACGCTTCCTGTGTGGGTAACACAGTTCCTCACACGGTCGCCCAGACCTTAACTGAAGAGGAAGACGCGGAAGGCGCTTCCTGTGTGGGTAACAAAGTTCCACACGGAGTTGTGAATGCTCCCGATGTCCCTAGTGTGACATCACACGACGTGGGTAACGATGTTCCACGTCGCGGTCGCCGTCGACGACACCGTCGCCACCGCAAGTCGAGTCTGAACATTATTCAGACTGAAGTCGCTCCCAGCGACTCGGAGCCCAGGGCCCGGGCTCCTCAGACGCGGCCGGTCGAAGAGTGTTATCACATCTTCGACGGCGTGACCGGTATGCCAGTCAAGTCAGCAGGCATCCACTTGGAGCCGCTGCCTGAGGTGTCAGAATTGCTGAACCTCGAAGAGATGACGGCAGAAGACTTTCCGGCCGATCTCAAGGCTGGCGAGATCGCAGAGCTGGTTCTCCTTAAGCCGGAAACCACTCTGGAGGAGATGAACTCCTCCTCTGTCCTTGACGAGGACGTCCTCGAAGAGATGAGGAAGCGACGCGAAGCGCGCTTGGATTCTGAGATTCTCAAGAACCCCAAGGATCCGGTGTATCCTTTGGTGAAGGAGTGCGAGGACGTGGTGTCGAAGGACCCACCGTCACAACTCCTACCAGATCGAGGAGTTCGGCACGAGATTGATCTCGTGCCTGGCACAAAGTACTGTGTCACGAGGCAATGGCCTCTACCGCGCGAACAGTGCGAGGTCATTGATGCCTCCTTCGCCGCGAAGGCGAAGGTGTACGAGGATATGGATTTCCGTTCCGTGTCCTGATTGACTCTGGGGCGCCAAAGAACTTTGCACCCCGCCAGACAGTTGCTCGCAACGGCAACACGTTGGCCGATGCTCTGAGAGAGAGCAAAGGCAACGGGACAGTGTCAGTCAGACTGGCCGATGGGAAGGTGATAACCATCCCTAAGATCCACATGGATCTTGCAGTGAAGTTCGAGGACTTCGACAGCTCGGAACAGTTCACTGTTCTTGAGATGGAGTCGTACGACTTGATCCTGGGCATGCCCTGGCTCGAGAAGCACGAGCCCTGGATAGACTGGCGCGGCAAAGCGATTGGCGCTAGCCGGCTTGCAGTGTCCGACAGAGCATTGGTGAGTCATGTTCCCACCTCTGTCAGGACCTGGGCCACCCAAAAGGGGCGCCGGGATGCCGAAGCATCCAGGGAGTACTTGGGAGTCGTCGATGTCTTGGACGACTCCATGAAAATGGCTGCAGCAGGAACTGCACCGGACCGAGCGCGGCAGTCCATTGCGGACAGCCCTCGGTCGCCACCGGAGCCAAGACCGGTGGCCGAAGCTTCGACGGTGTCGACGCTGACGAGCGTCGACCAAGTGGGTAACACAGTTCCACACACGGTCGCCCAGACCTTAATTGAAGAAGAAGACGCGGAAGGCGCTTCCTGTGTGGGTAACAAAGTTCCACACGGAGTTGTGAATGCTCCCGATGTCCCTAGTGTGACATCACACGACGTGGGTAACGATGTTCCACGTCGCGGTCGCCGTCGACGACACCGTCGCCACCGCAAGTCGAGTCTGAACATTATTCAGACTGAAGTCGCTCCCAGCGACTCGGAGCCCAGGGCCCGGGCTCCTCAGACGCGGCCGGTCGAAGAGTGTTATCACATCTTCGACGGCGTGACCGGTATGCCAGTCAAGTCAGCAGGCATCCACTTGGAGCCGCTGCCTGAGGTGTCAGAATTGCTGAACCTCGAAGAGATGACGGCAGAAGACTTTCCGGCCGATCTCAAGGCTGGCGAGATCGCAGAGCTGGTTCTCCTTAAGCCGGAAACCACTCTGGAGGAGATGAACTCCTCCTCTGTCCTTGACGAGGACGTCCTCGAAGAGATGAGGAAGCGACGCGAAGCGCGCTTGGATTCTGAGATTCTCAAGAACCCCAAGGATCCGGTGTATCCTTTGGTGAAGGAGTGCGAGGACGTGGTGTCGAAGGACCCACCGTCACAACTCCTACCAGATCGAGGAGTTCGGCACGAGATTGATCTCGTGCCTGGCACAAAGTACTGTGTCACGAGGCAATGGCCTCTACCGCGCGAACAGTGCGAGGTCATTGATGCCTCCTTCGCCGCGAAGGCGAAGGCAGGCATGGTGCGGGAGTCGAAGTCCCCGCACTCGACGCCAACCTTCTGCGTTCGGAAGCCGAACGGGAAGTGGCGTCTGGTTCACGCTTACAACAAGCTGAACAGCGCTACGGTGCCGGACCATACACCAATCCCACGAAAGGATGTGTTGTTGAACAACATGGCCGGTTGCGAGCTGTACAGCGCGCTGGATCTGGTAGACGGATACTACCAGATCCTGAAGCGTGAGAGCGACATCCCGCTCACAGCGGTGAGCACCCCAAGCGGTATGCTTTGGGAGTGGCTCGTCATGCCACAGGGCCTGTCCAATGCCCCAGCGACGTTCAATCGCTTGGTCATGCAGTTGTTCCGGCCGCTACGCGCGTTTGCACAGACGTACTTCGACGATATCTTCGTCGATAGCCGCGCCGAGGATGGCAAGACGGCTATGGAGGTGCACATCGAGCACCTCCGTCGAGTGTTGGAGGTCATGAGAGCCAACAAGCTCTATGCCAACATCGACAAGTGCGTCTTCGCGTCACCAGAGATCAAGGTTCTCGGTTGCTTCGTCAGCAACGACGGTGTTCGGGCCGACCCAGAGAAGGTCAAAGCCATCGCGGCTTGGCCCACGCCCAGATCCCAAAAGGATCTTCGGAAGTGGTTGGGCTTGGCCAACTACCTGCACAAGTACACTGCGGGGTACGCGGGTCTGGCTAGACCCTTGTCAGACCTCCTGAAGAAGGACTCTGACTGGCACTGGGAGTGCCAACACCAGGATGCCTTTGATAACATCAAGGCTAGCCTCCAGCAGGCGCCAGTCCTGGCACTGCCGGACGAGACGAAGCCGTTCAGCGTCGTCTGCGATGCCTCCGACTATGCCATCGGTTGTGCATTGCTACAGAACGACGCGGACGGACACGAACGAGTCATCTCGTTCCAGTCCAGGCAGCTCAAGGCTGCCGAACGGAACTACCCCGTTCACGACAAGGAGCTCCTTGCCATGAAGTACGCCCTTGTGAAGTTCCGGGTACATCTTCTGAGCTCCAGGCCCTTTGTGATCTACACCGACCACGCATCCCTGCGAACGGCGACCAACTCGCCCCACTTATCGCAGCGGATGGCGAGGTGGCTGTCGTTCTTCGCGGAATACAACTTCCGCGTCGAGTACAAGCCGGGCAAGCTCAATGTGCTTGCCGATGCGTTGTCACGCAGGCCTGGCTACGAGTTGGCCCACATCACGCGGGTGACAACGGATCTTTACGATCGGATACGCATGGCGTATCGTGGCGACGAGTCTCTCGCGCCTCTGGTGCGGTTCATGGCCGCTGAGAAGGACGCCAAGTCGTCGTGGCTCTCGCCGCGACAGCGCTCCCGGCTCCACCGATACGAGTGGCAGGATGGCCTCCTCTACTATCGGGTGGGGCCCAATGAACCACCGCGAGTTGTCGTCCCGGACGACGAGGACATCAAGTTTGACATCCTCCAGGAGGCGCACGATGCGCCCTCCAGCGGGCATCTCGGCCACGAGAAGACCTTCTTGTCGGTCTCGCAGGCTCTTTGGGTGGACCCACATGTACAAGTGGGTCGCACGCTACGTCAAGACATGCGAAACATGTCAGCGGGTGAAACCCGCGGGGCACTCGTCCGCCCCATTGCAGAGCTTGCCTGTTCCGGCAGACTGCTGGAAGTCGATGAGTCTCGACTTCATCTTCGGCCTTCCCGCCGACGAGCACGGAAACACCGGTATTTTGGTGTTCGTGTGTCGGCTGAGCAAGATGGTTCACCTTGCTCCAGTGCCGGACACGGTCACCGGTGAACATGCCGCACGGCTGTTCGTAGATGGCGTCTTCCGCTATCATGGTCTGCCGGAGACGTTTGTCTCGGACCGTGACCCGCGGTTTACCGCTGCGTTCTGGCAAACGCTGTTCCAGTTGCTTGGAACTAAGCTGCACATGTCCACAGCTGATTATCCTCAGACGGACGGTCAGACTGAGCGCGTCAATCACGTGCTCGAAGACACTCTGCGGAGTGTCTGTGCGGAAGCCCTTCGCACGTGGTCTGAGCAGCTCCCAGTTGTTGGTTTCGCACTCAACAACGCGGTGCACGCGTCCACCGGGTTTACGCCGTTCTACTTGAACGGCTTTCGCCATCCCCGGGTGCCCCATACTTTAGTTGGGAGCACCGATGGCTCAGTCTTGAGTGGGGGAGAGGCTCGGAAAGCCCTTTCCTCCCAGGTTGCTGAGTTGCAACCGGTTTCCTTGCGGAAACAGGTGGAGTCCTTCATGGACACACGGTTGAATGTTATCAGCAGGGTCCGCGACGCTATGGCGGTGGCCCAAGACAAGCAAAAGGAGTACTCGGACAAACATGGAAGAGGAAACTTAAACGTGTTTAGAGTGGGTGAGATAGTCCTACTCGACACTAAGAACCTACCGCTTGATACCGTCAGCTCGGTGGGCAGCAACAAGCTGAAGCACCGCTTCATCGGACCGTTCACGGTCCTGGCTAGACATGGTGCAGCGTACACCATCGATCTGCCGAAGTCGATGAAGACCCACCCGACGTTTTACGTGGGTCGGCTGAAGCGATACCACGACCCGCTGGTTCCGGCTGTCCCGCAGAACGCGGTTGACAGCCTGGAGGAGGAGAGCGAGCCTCTTCGAAGCGAAGCGGGGCCACGCGGCCCTGCCCGCGGTACGCAGGTAAGTAGTCCTGTTGGTGATACGCCTGTGGCTCGTACGCAGAGCCCCCATGACGTGAGCCATAGTACGGCAGGGAGAACAAATATGTCTGCGACTCCCAGCGGGACACATGTGTCCGAGGTGCAGGAGGGAGGTTGGACACCTCCCGGCACAAGACTTCATAGTCGGATACCAGGGTTCGACGGTCAACACGATCATGGAGACGCTGTACTTCGAAGTGCAGTTCTCCCATCTCCTCACGGAGAGCGGCGAGGGCGAGAGGGTAGCTCCATTGAGCAGCCCGTCCGCCAGAGCCGAACGAAATCTCGATCGCGTACGCGCGGTCGCGGAGGAAACGAATCTCCTCCTGTTGCACAGCAACCCGTTGGTCCAGAGACCAAGTCGAGAGGCGTGAAGCCTCCGGTCTTGCGGACAACTGATCGGGTGAGGGCTCCGCCCGCCCTTCTCGACCGTAATGGAGAACTCCACTATCATGTCGAGCGAGTTCTCCGAGAGCGACGCTCGACTGGGAAGCGCCAGCTCTTTGTAAAGTGGCGCGGGTACCCGACGTCACAGGGTACCTGGGAGCCGATCGAGCGGCTCCAAATTGACTGCCCGAAGGCTGTCGCGATCTGGGGACAGAAACGGTGGCAGCTTCGCAAGTAGTCTGCAGCCTCTTAGCGGCAGACTGGGGTACAGGGATCCAACGAATAGGGCCCGTACCCGCGCTCATAACGAGCGCCGGACTGAGCACCACGCTTCAGTCTATCCAGCTCTTGGTGAAGCTGGCGTTTGCCCACGAGGTGGACAAACTGGACACGGAGGTCCTGCTGCTCCAAGATGGAGTCGGGCAGCTTGTCCTCGCGAAGCTCATGAGCTGTTGGGCGAAGAAGCCCTGAAGTGAGACCCATTGCCAGAAGATGTCTTCGGCTTGGGTCCACGTCGTGGTGTTACCACAGGTAGTCCCACACGGTGCTCCAAGAATGAAGGAGCGCCGATGCTGGCGTCGGGGTGGGTAGTACCCCTGCGGGTGGACGGAGCCCCCGCTAGCCGGCGAGTGCGAGCCGTCGGCAGCACAGTGTTGTGCGTGCGCGACTGAGCAGCAAGCGGACGCTTTGCTGTTCATCGAGATTGGTGGAGATCTCTCGGGGTCATGAGGAACCCCTCCCTAAGACTCAAACTCGGACGAGGCGAACAAGTTCTGAAGTCAAACTTGTTCTTAGTCATCTCTCGATGAGATGACCGGGAAGCAGTACGCTTCCGCACACTCGACTCGCTCGGGCACGCTCGTGGCCTTCGGCGAGGGTAAAGCCCTTCGCCTGCGGGGCGTTGACGATTGCCCCGCGTTGGGAGGCATCGGTACGGCCTCCCGCTTGAACGCTGAAGCTCATCGAGCCGGCTGGAGGCTTGGGCTCGTCGCCCTCGTCCTCATGGACCAGCGGGCTGGTCTTAGAAGCGGCACGCTTCTCCGAGTCGCTCTCGTCGATGTCAAATGACGAGAGTGCTGTCGTACTCGGGAGTCCCTTCGTTGCGGGGACTCCAATGGACGAACCGAGGTTTGGTCGGTCGTCTGTCGGTACCCATGGTGACCGACGGCGTTGTGAGCACCAGCTCGCAAGTGCCAATGAAGCCTTGGGCGACTGGGTCGCCTCTGGAGCCACGTCCGTGGCTCCCTTTTGGGTTATGGCCCTGCCTTACGGCTTGGCCGGCCTTGACTTTGGCTTTGCAGCCTTAATCTGGCGGGACGCTTGCACGTCCGAGGCTGTGCCTTTGCAGGCCACCTCAAGGGTCGATGGGGAGACCGTGGAGTGCCTGGCAATGTGCCTGGCGCTCTGTGAAAACAGCGGCACGGAGCGAACCAGCTCGGCCGCTAGTCGAAGGATTTCGACTGTGCGAGTGAAATGTGAGCGCACAATTTTCACTCGCTCCCATTGGACGAAATGTGTTTCGTATCTAAGTGGGGGAGGATGTAACGGGTCACACAAACTGGTGTGCGTTACATACCTGAGTGTGGTGTACACACGTAATGTGGCACACACAGCTGGCACGTCGCCGACGTGCTCAGAGCCAACCAATCGGGGCTCATGCATTTTTGTATAGGAGTAACTATAGGTGTCTTGTAGTTTGTATTGCAGGCCAAACTAAAGCCCACCTATAATATATTCAGTCTAAAACCTACCTAATCTTGGTCAAGTGTCCCCTTAGGCCAGGGACTGGGAACTGCTTGTTCACTTGGAGTTTGTATACTCCTGAGCACACTTCCTCTGTGCAAGGTGCTGTGTGACCCCGTCACACCGTGGTTAGATAAATTATGCGGAGCAGACAGCAACAACCTCAGCATCAATTATGGCATTATCAAATAGGAAAACAAAAAAATTATCATTTCGGTCAGTGCATACATAAGTGCATTATGAAGTCCACATTTACGCGCTACGCAGGCTGTCAACAGTACCCACATCCCAGTAGGTTTCGTTCTGGCGCAGGAATAGAATCTGTTCAAGTGTAATCGGCTGCAGGCTGTTCCGCTCGTGGCTAAATGTCGTTCGCGCCACACTGAAGAACCTCTCTACAATATTTGAGGTTGGCGGAATGCTCCAGAGCAGCTCGTACTGTTACACTTGTTGGGCGAGGCGGCGCCGTTTTCGAAGTCGCTCCACGAACGAGTCACCCTCGTCATCGACGGCTGCTTGATCCACCGCTGCTGGACCCACAGCAAATGGCTCAAGAGTGGCTTTTTCACCTCGAGTCAAGCTGAAAGTCTGCACCTCGAGTCAAGCTGAAAGTCTTGCCTCGCAGCACTCTAACGCAGCCGGACTCAAAATCCGGGCTATGAACGATATTGGCATGTGGACCTAGTGTACAATCATTAGCCAGGCGCCGGTTTACGCTGCAGTTGTCGCCAACAATGTACACGCATTGGTACAACTGCTTGCCAAAATCACGAGGCAGCATGTCTGCCAAAAATTCTCGATGGGCCATAGCCGAAAGGTCGTCGTCAGACTCGTTGAGGAGAGGAGCCATGCATAGCAGCGGTGTCTTCACTTTACCACTGATCTCGTAGCAAGCGAAAACAGCTAGGTAATGCTCGGACGAGTGCGTCCAAGCATCCAAAATCAACCCGAAACGCTCCGGTATTTCGGAGGCGATTGATCGCTCCACAGCTACTGAGACTCAAGTAATAGCTGCACGCAGAGTTTCGACACAGATGGGATCGAGCGTCGTGTATCTACAGGGACAGCTTTAGTTAGTAAAATAGTAAAACAAAAATGAAACGATGTAAAAAAAATTACCGTCTTGCAGCGCGATTTTCACAAAATGTCAGTGGTAGATTGTTTAAAACAATCCAAATGAGCCACCCGTACAGGTTCTGAGAAGACCGCTGTACGTAGCTGAGCAGCGACCCCGTCTGTGCCGACGAGGCCTCAAGCATCTCCGTTTCGAAGTTGGGGTGCTCACGTCTTACATGTTGCATGAGGTTCGTGAACCCGTTACGATGGGTTTGCTTCCTAACCCTGCCGCACCGACAGCGAAAATACTCGAGAATAACTTCGTCGAGGTCGTCGCGGCAGGGTTGAAAGAAAAACCCGGCGACTTGGGCTGGGGTAAACGTTGGAGGGTGGGGCGCGACACGATGACCATGGCGAAGTTTGGTTCTGGTGCTGAGGCTGGGAATGCGAGTTGTAGCTTTCGTGAAAATGAGAGAATGGGCAATAGCATCAGCGCTAAACGTTTTGTAGCAGCATGCGCTGTCAACCAATGCTTTGATGGTTGGTTCTAGCGCAAAATAAGAAATTTGTGTAATCTACATACGTTATCACAGCTTGCGGGTCTTGCAATAAATAATGATATGGGATGGCTGCGAAGCTATCAATTCATAAATTTTTGATATTTAAGATCGTTATTGTTATGTACATGTTGTTTTCGGCAGCCCTGGCTTGTAGAAGTAGCTGCACACTTGGCGCGTGCTGAAGGGGTTGTTGGTTGCCATCTTGATTCGAAAATGAGGCTACATTAAGTTAAGGGCCAAGTTCACAGGGATAGCTTATTGGCGATGCAGAGGGCTTAACATCCAGTGATATTCTAAAGGAGACAGTCAACGATGCTGTTAAAAGTGATGTTGCCGTTTATACAAAGTTCTTTTTACAAATATACTGAAAAAATGACCCGTAAGTTATTCCACTTTTTTTAGATTCAGGAAAAATAAATTATTCCGTTTTCCTCGTTCACTCTCAAGACTGGTGCGTTGGGGGCAAAGGCGATCCGTTCATTATTAGTGAAGGCAAGCCCCAGTGCGGATCTCGAAGGGAGTCGCGCTGGGGCAGCCCAGGGAGTGGTGTGGTGGGTGTCGCGAGCCCGTGTGGTCTTGAGCGTTGTATCCGATGCGAGGAGAGACCACAAATGAATGGATCGCCTTACAACTACTCCTACAGCCAAGCTCGGCCACTACGGACAAAACCTCGGGTCGTCGATCAGACGATCTCGGACTTAGGGCGAAAACCGTTGGCTTGAGTGGCTTCTATCACTAACTTGGTCTTGACGCACGCAGTCCTTCCCGTTCCGCGGAAAACAAATTTTCCATTCCGGAAAACTACCCATTTATATTTCCGTATATTTCCAATACAATCTTTTATTCGGAGGTCCTGCTCCTAACAATGCGTCTTCTCACCCCACGCGGGTACTTCCAGGACAATGATTGGCGTGGTCTCCTTACAGCTCTAACCACTGGTCGGACTGGCGTTTCATGACGTCGAAGAGAGTGAAGCGGATCAGACCATTGCAGGACCTCCTGCAACATCGATCCACATCTTCGACTCGAAATGACATTCTTCAATTCTCCACCTCGAGCAACGAGCTACGATGCGAGTGTACCAGAAGACCACCGCCATTGTCACTGCACTGATTGGAACCACCTTGTTGCAAGATACTACTGCCGACCAGTATGCTCTGGGGAGCATAGGCGTCTTCTCCGCGCTCAGCCCAATTCTCCGTGACGACCGAAGCAAGCTTCAAAAACTGCGCA
Organism: Phytophthora sansomeana; assembly: GCA_032158285.1. Lineage (NCBI taxonomy): Eukaryota > Oomycota > Peronosporomycetes > Peronosporales > Peronosporaceae > Phytophthora > Phytophthora sansomeana. The sequence continues at coordinate 139,944 of JAPDHH010000203.1, forward strand.
TGTGTGCGTGCAGACTTCAGCAGATACACGTCCGGTTTTATCATCTCTGTAAACAGTTCCTCGTTGATGAGGAGTGATTTCTTCTTGCGCAACTGACGAACTAAGCGCGGCCAACAGGTAATGAGCGTGACATCTGGCCATACCAACTCGAAAGCTGATGCAATAGCTTCACAGTGGTCGAGACTGCCAAACGCAACAGTTACGTCAACCTGGAGAAACATCAGAGCTTGTTCGCGAATGACCTTAAACATGCGGGCGTATGCAGCAGTCGATTCGCTCCGCACGAACATGTACGCCCAAGGTATGAATCGGTGTACAGACTTTCCTCTTGACCAAGTCACAGCAGTAGAACCACAGTCTACCACTGTCCAGCCGCCAAAGTGCAGCTTGTATGTACCGTCGGTGGCATATACAAGCTCGTTGCCTTGATCTCGTGCAGATTTGGCGATGTTGCGAAACACGCGTCGTGAACTCACGATCACACCGAACGCTGTGCCCTCGCCTTCTAAGCCGGGGACCGTGAAGGTGTCGAGAACGATCATGTCGTCCATGCGAGCGTCAGATGGATCATTAACCGACATGAACTGCTCCTTCGTAGTGCACACAAGCCCACTCGCCCATGCAGTGAAAGAAACGTGGTTAGTGATTTCCCAACCATTTGAGCTTCGAACGAGAAAGGCCTTGCGATTTTCCAGCTGCTTCCGATTAGGAATCAAGCGGCGTCTTTCAGGCTGCTGTCGAAATCTATGTGTCAGCATTGAGCGTAGTTGTTGAGCACCCCACCCCATCTCCGAAGCAAAGAACCAATTTCCTCCACGAGCTGAGGGTGAATGCCACGACGCTGAACAGAAATCTCAAGTGCTCCATGTCGACCAGATTCCTCAAGATGAAAGGATGTCGGCACTGCTTCGCCTCGCAGTTCCTTAATTTTGAAGCGATGGCCACATTCCTTGTGCGACCGACAGAGATACACCTTGGCGAGAATTCGATCAGTCTCGTATCGAGTTTCGTAGGTGTAAACGCTGTCACTCCGAGTGATTATCTCCGTCCGCGCTTCATTGAACGTCTCAAATGTGCCCACAATGGTGAATACGCGGTGTGAAGCGCCTACAGTGTCGCCTTGTGATGTCTCGGACTGGTCCTCAACGTCTTCAAAATCGAAATCTGCATATTCCGAGTCAAAGTCGCTCTCCGACCTCGAGACACCAAGTTCAGAGGCATCGGAATCGCTCAGATTCAAAATCGCTTCTATGCCAGAGGAATCTTGCCGCCTGTGGCGATGATGAGCGTGGCCGCCTTCTGCCATAGCTCACCAACCGTCCGTGAACTATTGGAGAGTTTTTGATGTCACTTGATGTGAAGCGAGCAAGGGAAAACAGGAAGTGAACGCTGTGAAATGCTTTGGAGCTGATAGTCCTCGGACACGTCCTCTGATCTTACTTAGGATCCGAAATAGCTATCCATTGCGGTACAGTATAGTAGCAGCAACAACAAGGAGCGAAGGCGTCCCAGCTTCTTGTTTCCTCTCCTTAGCTTAGCTCCGAACGGAGCCCCGCTCAATCAGGTGCGGCAACAGGTCAATCGTATTCGAAAGGTCAACAGATAAACAGCTCTCAAAATCTGTTGCTAAACAACAGGCTGATCATGGTGGTAACAGGTACGTAGGGACTGGAGGCGTGCAACAGGTGAAAAGTGCTGGAACAACAGATAATAATTATTTTCCGAACTCCTTCACAGTGACTATCGACCCCGACACGACGACTATCGAGGTGGTGAACAGCTTGGTGACCAAGTCTGGAAGTGTACGCAACGTTAGTCATGCGGTGGCAATGGCAACTCGACACTAACATGATACTTTTTTGCTGCTACCAGCCGCTCCGGACCGAGCCTTCGTGTCGGCTTCAACGGGGCTTACCACCATTACCCAGTCCTCGGGCAACTTTGAGTTGAGCAGCGACAACATCGGAGCTCCAGCTCAAAACGTCACCATCGGCGAGGTGTCCTCCGGCTCGAAGAGTGTCGAGATTGATGGTGCCTTCGGTGATGCCAATTGGACGTGGACGTAGTCGTTTTCTCTTGATGCAGACGACTCGCAGTCGCTGCGTTTCAATGCAAGCGTCGATGGGACTGATGTCGCCAACGTCTACCTTGCCTACGAATCCCCACAAGAAGCGTTCTTTGGGTTGGGTGAGCAGACCGGCATCGGCGTGTACCAGTGTGGACGCGTGAAGGTGGAGCTGGTCGTGGCGAGGAACCGATCACTTCGGTTCTCAACGCGAACCCGTCTGCTGCTGGGCAATTCGCTGGTGGGTCGCTACTAACGACGTACACGGCAATTGCGTCCCTGATCGGCCGGTGGATTGTTCTTGACGGCACCAACTACGCACTGCTCAACCTTGCAAGCAATGAAACTTCAGCTTTCGAGGACACTGCAGCAGGATAATTAGCTGGAGATATCGTCGAAGGCGATCACTCGAACTCGTCGTCTACGACCGTGGAGATCCTGTACGAAGGATCAACGATCAGCGGGTGGCTAGGCCGAGTCACCGACGGTAACCCGCTGCTTGAAGCTACCGGTGCGCTAACAAAAGTCACCGGACGGCAGCCGGAGTTGCCCGACTGGGCTACGATGGAGCAATTCTGGGCATTCAAAGCGGCCAGGAGTTCGTCGAGGGGGTCATCCAAGATGCTTTGAACGCGAGTCTGCACCTGGCAAGTGTCTGGCTGCAAGACTGGTCGGGCACGCGACTGCAAGCGGGTTCCTACGGCATTGATGTCCACCGTTTGTGGTGGAACTGGGGGAACTGGGAGTCCGACACAACGTGGGCAGAGTGGGTTCCCCGCCTTCGCGCCGACTACAACGTACGCACCTTGAGCTATATCAACACGTTCCTGGCCAACGTCAGCACCAAGAGCACGGGTTACAACACCAGTTTCTACGATATCGCCAAGAGCGAAGGGCGCTTCGTGACCAACACTTCTGCAGGAGACGAAAGTGTGTGGACCATTACGAGTGGCGTCGGTATCGATGCAGGCAGGGATGGGTAAAAAATAATAACTCATAACATATATTATAATATTTTAACGGAATTATTAATGCTTGCGCTAGAATTCATCTTTGAATTAATTGGCACTCTTCTGGCCACCTTAAAATGCAAGTTTATGGACGCCATCATTTCAAGAGCGACGCCAAACGTGTGCGAAAGGTTCTTGCCATCAGCGAAGTTACTGCTGGAGGGACTGAAACTCAAGATAAACATCGAAGTGAAGTTCCCGTTTAATTTCAGTACGCCATAGTCCTTTGTAAAAGATCCGTAAGTTGCATCTCGCTATGAAGGTCGAGTAAAATAATACTGCAATACACGGAATCACGGATTTTATTGTTTTGCCAGAAAATATTAATTTGAGTATTGTATTTTACCCAAGCCTGGATGCAGGTATCTGTCGAACCAGTCCACGATCGACTGGTTCAAGGAGCTGGCGAAGCAACAATGCTATTCCGTACCAATCTCGGGCATGATGCAGGATTTCGGCGAGTACCTTGCGGTTGATGACATGGTGAGTCTTTCGCACGGTACAATCAGTCCACGCGTCTTCCACAACGCCTACCCAACAGTTTGGGCGACACTACTCCGCGAAGTTGTCGAGGAACTTGAACAGACCAACGAAACGATCGGGTTTCACGGTAGCGCTGGGACTTTTCAGCAAAACACACTAACCTCTTCTGGGTCGGTGACCAGAACATCGATGAGACTCGCGAAGACGGTTTGCGTGCGGTTGTGAGCAGTGCACTTCACATCGGAGCTTCTGGTTTCGCCCAGACGCACTCGGACGTGGGCGGCTACACCAACATTTTGTCCTCCATTGGCAACTTTACTCGCAGTGCTGCACTACTTGGTCGCTGGGGTGAGCTCAGTGCCTTCAGTGATGCCGTCTTCCGGACCCACGAGGGTAACATCCCTCAGGTGAATGCACAAGCCTACACGAATGCGACTGGAGATTTTCCAAGGAGCCGAAGGCGAAGAGGAAAATCAGTTTTCCGTTGAGTGGAGGTCATCCCAGATCGTGAAGACGAAGGACCTCCGCCGCCAAGTTTGGACATCGTCTTCGGCGGCTGCAAACTGTGTATATTTAGGTGCCTTGGTTTTCCGCCCAACACACGGAGCTGTAGCATGCAGTCTCCGGGCGGGCAGTTTTTCCCAACGCTAGGTAGTATAGTGGGGAACAGCCATTCGGAGGCCACTTGCTCTTTGGCGGCAAACGACAAACAAGCTTCAGCAGCGGCTCGATCGGATACACTCCGCCACGACCGCTTTCGCTTTCAACCCGCCACACCACTCCCTGGGCTGGCCTCTACGATCAGTCCGACGACACGATGCGCCGTCGCCCCTCACGATGACTCTACAAGTCCTAGACGTAACATGTGAATGGACTGTTCTCTTTGCCCCTGACCGTAACGAAGGAGGAAACACGTTGGCGTACCACGCGTACAACACGCGTTTGTTCCGCAGTCTCAAGAAATACCGGTTGGCGCTGCAGGCAGTGTACCAGGAGCGTCGTTGGCCATTGCTCAGCCATCCGATAGTGTTTTCTCCGAACGACACGACTTCCCGTACCATTATCGACGAGAGCTTCTGGGTGAGGGAAGCACTGTATGTGGCACCAGTGTACGATGTGAGAGTTGCCTCACTTGAGGTTTACCTGCGGCCAATTGAGCTCGACAGTGACGGAGTTCGTGTCAACGGCTCGGGCGTCCAGTACAAGCACCTTTGGAGTGGAAAAGAGTTCGAACCGGGCCAAACTGTCACGGTTGATGCGCCTTGGGGCCAGCCAGGTGTGTTTGTGCGCTACCCTTTGACAGCAGAGGAGGAAGCTCAGCTTCAAGAGCTCTGGGAGTTTGTCGAGGCGGAGAAGGCCACCGCTTTAACTGCGTAAATCGTGGGCGTCTCGACAACGAAGCCTTGCTGTGCTTAGCTGCAGAGGTTGTACCGATCGACAATGATACTTTTCAAGGAGTCAATGAAGTCAAAGTGTATTCATGTATATGATCCGTGTAGTATGGCAAGTGCCAATGGGTCTGCTCGCTTCCTTGGACGACATTCACAGTGTGCCTATGCCATTGAGCTCTTCTTCGAAAGGCTCTTTATCTCTTCAGGTGACTCACGTACTTGAATGTAAGGTAGATGGCGACCTGCAGCACAACCCAGATCACTAGAAGACCCGCCATGAAGTTGTATCTGCTGTCGGGTCGGAAGTCGTAGGTATTGGCGATGTAGTCGGCTACCGTCATCTGCTTGGTTACATTGTTTGCCGTCACTGCAATGATGTCCTGGTTGTATCCAAACTGCACGCCGACCAAAGCTGGGAGTGAGTAGCTTGACGGCATCAAATACTGGAACCACTTGTAGCCTGCCTTCATCGCCGTACGAGGCAGCAGGTAGCCCGAGAACAGGTTGAACAGACACGATAGAGCACCCACCGCCACGTTCGCCACCTTCTCGTTGGGCATCAAAGCAGACATCCACTGACCAACGTACGTGCACGCCGACGTGTACAGGTAGAAGACGAACATGAAGAAGAAGAAATCACCCGCGTTCGAGCTCCAGCCCACCAACCAGTACTCGATCGTCACGAACAGGATGATCACGATGATCAGGTACGGCACCTCAGCAAACCACAGCGACAGACTGTACGGCAGCGGACCATAGTAATTCGACATGCGTTCTCGGTAGAACACGGCGCGCTCGGCACACGTCACCTCCAGCACCGTCATGAGATTGATCACACCGATGAAGTCCATGCTGTTGTAGATGAGACCGATGTGCGAGTTGATCTTCTTGACAGTACTCGCAGACAACTGGTAGAACGTCGTGCCGAAGATGATTGCAAATAGTGGAAACAGGAACATGCGCATAAAGTTGTACTGCGGGTTGCGCCAGTACGTGAGCTGCTGCTTCTTGGTCAGATTTGTGAGCTGGTTCCAGAATCCCGTCGCGATCGGCTTGTAGTTCAGCGTCGAGTGACACACAAAGTCTTCCAAGACCATAGCCAGCTCCAGTGTGCGTTCGCGGTTGGATTTGTACAGCTCGCTGTTCTTGTACTCCACTGAGTAGTCCTTCACGTCACGGCCGATGCCAGCACCAATCACTTCTAGCATGTACGTGGCTGGGTTGTACTGCGGGCGGATCTCCATCGTGCCGGGGATCGAAGCGAAGTACTCGAGCATCTTCACCGAGTCCACACCAAGCTCACCAAAGTACGCCGTGTAGCCACCCTTCTGAAGCAGCAGCAGACCGTCGAACAGCTCAAAGATGGAGATACTAGGCTGGTGAATCGTGCACAACACCGTACGACCAGTGCGAGCAATGGACTGCACGCCACGCATGACGATCAAAGCGGAGCGCGCATCCAGACCACTCGTAGGCTCATCCAGGAACAGGATGCTCGGGTTGGAGACCACCCTCAACTCCAATCGTCACGCGCTTCTTCTGTTCAACTGACAGACTGCCCACCATAGCACCAGAAATCGGAGAGAGCTCCAAAAGCTCAAGGGTTTCATGCACCAGGTTCATACGCTCCTCCTTTGAAAAGTTAGGCGGCAGACGAAGGTTCGCAGAGAACACCAGCGCCTCGTAGATGGAAGCAGCCTCAGAATGGATGTCCATTTGCTCGCAGTAGGCCGTGATGCGGCTGAAGTTCGCGGGGTTCTTCGGCTCGCCGTTCACGATGATGTCGCCCACGATGCGGCCGCCAGTCTTGCGTCCGGCAATCACGTCCATCAGCGTCGTCTTACCAGCACCAGTAGCTCCCATGAGCGCGACCATGCGGCCAGGCTCGAAGTGAGCCGTGATGCCGCGCAGCAACTGCTTTTCCTCACCTGAAGGCAGCGTCACGAAGTACTCCAAGTCCTTAATGCACAGGTTTGACGGAGTGAATGGAAGACCACCACTTTTCACAACACCACCGTGTGGAGCACTTGGTGTACCAACTTCGACGTAAACCTCATCGGTGGCGGTGTTGTCGGTCAACGTCTTGACGCTCACACCCTTGTACTTCTCGTAGCGAATGTAGTGCAGCGCCACGCCGTTGAGCGTCGTGAACACGAAGTAGTACGCCAGCAGGACGATGACGCCGAACCAAATGGTACTCGGTGCCCTGGGAAATGGAGAAGCTATCCAAGAACTTCTTGCTCTGGGCATCGGTGTAGCGGTCGCTTGAGAACTCCGACAGCATGTTACTGCGCAGCGCCCAAGAGATCGGAGAGAACCAGTACATCCAGATCCAGTAGTCCGGGA
>JAPDHH010000204.1:5000-7500 GCA_032158285.1 Phytophthora sansomeana
TGGTGCGTACTTAGCTAAGTTCGCTTTTAGGTGCGTACTCGAAAGTGCCCATTTTGGACCACATTTGGGTACCGCCAGAAGGCTGTACACATTTTTCGCCAACATCCTTTTTTGACGTCCTGGAGCTTCCTAAGCACTAGGACTTGTGCTAAAGCAGTTCGCTCAACTCCTTCTAGAAGTCGAGAAATGGGCATTTTAGTGACCCAAAAGTGCCCTAAAAATGACCCATTTTAGGGGCCGGTTGGCGGGAAATCCGGGAAAAGTGCGTACTTAGCTAAAAATCGAAAGACGCCATTTGCGCGTCCCCCAGGCAACTTTACTATACCAAGATATTAAGGGGAAAGGTAGATATGGGTGTTTTTGAATTTTTCTCCATAGAACACAGGGGGTGTTGTCTAAGCGGTTGTGGAGTGAGAGAGGCCCCCGCTCGGCGTCCCGGCTATGTAAATATCTTCGGTCGGCCATAACTTTTTTCGGCTGCGATTCACAAGGGGAGACTGGGACCATCGAAACCGCAGCGCTGCTGCGGTTCAGAATAGCTCGCGTCAACGGAAAATTACCAAATTTTGTGAGGTGTAGCTTAAAAAAACACGTTTTTTCACTTTTTGCAAAAACTACTGGGCCGATTCTAACCATCTTTAGAGCCCCCAAATGAGGAAGGGACGGTGCACACGTGTGTATAAAAATCACTCGGATTATCGGAAATTTTTGTTTCAAAAGCGTACTTTTGGAAACATGGCGACCCAAGTGGTGACTATAAATTTGTTGTTACCCCGGGCCAAAATGGCACTTTTTCCGGCCCGGCGACCTGATCGAGCAATTTCTGTCCGTTGAAGTCGGTGCAGGCGTGTTCCCCGTGATGAGTAGTGCCTGCCGCTACCTCAGGGGTCGGTGAATCGGCTTCTGGGCGGCTCGGCAATGTCCGAAAGAGTGCACTTTTTTGGCTCGCATTTCGGGTATGAAGCGCGCGCAGCCACTAAAAATGCAATAACTCGACAACCACTTCGAATTGGCCGGAGCTGTTTTCAGGAGGATCTAGAGGAAGATCAGGGCTATCTGCAGCTATAACAGGGTTAGGCCAAAAATGTTTCTGGGAGCCGAGAACGGGGTTTCCGCGCGATTTTTTTGCCCTTTTTCGATTTCTTAAAACTTTGAATGCTTGTAGCGGAAAAAGTAGAGGTTCCCTGTATTTGGGAGTATGATATTCGTAATCAGCGTGAAATTTCCTATCGGAGTGTCCCGGCTCCGACCGCGAAAAACATATGTCGAAAAATGGGGTATGCTGTTTGAGAGGTTTCCAGAGACGGTACAGCTTTGGGAGTGGTATATTCGGAATCAGCGTGCAAAAACACGTCTAGGTGCACCTTTTCCACTCGCATATTTTGACCTTCGAAATTTAATTATAAGATTTGACAGGGATACATAGTCGGGACGCAATCAACTCCTCCACCAATGGAATCAGCGCATGAAAGTACCCCTAGCCCACCTGCGTCACCACGTCTATCTCACACCTACACCATACTTACTACAAGCGAAAACGTCTTAACTGTAATTATCGATTTTGAGGGGTGTGCATAGCAGTGGCGCCTGACCCGGCTGCGCCACTCGATTCAGCACCCTTTTTTACCCCTAGAACAAGGCCGGGGTCGGGCCCAACCGACCTCTGGACCATACGAAAATTCAGTCAATACGTTTGTTAACAAAAATGTACTACAAAAAGTATACCAACCGCAATGGCCGATTCGACGTCACCCACCCGGGTGCTACCCGAGGCGGTAGCTGCTTAACTTCGCTGAACGAACTCAAGCAGTTACCACTCGGCTAGCATGCACGGAGCGAATCCGGCCGATTTCGGCCTAATGTTATACATGTAAAACCCGGTTTAAACGTGTTAGAGTGCATTTTAACACTACATGATGCATGTGGACACCCACCAATACGTCCAGAAGGACACCCAGCCGCCAAAACGTCCACACCACCCGTCCCCCGAGCAATGGGTGGTGGTCCGTAGCCGCCGACCTGCCAACCAGCATAAACCTACCAAAAAAGTAGACAGCACCCGGACTTCCCCGGTGGTCACCCACCCGAGTACTACCCGAGCTTGAGGCTGCTTAACTTCGCAGAGCGAACGGGATACGGTGCTTTCAGCCTAAGATGGCCGTCTACAACAGACACTGCAAACCAGCCATACTTGTCCCTGTCCACATGGACACTTTCGCACACACTTATGGAGTGACCCACACCACGCCCACACGTCACCTTCACAGCCAGGCAGTGCAGATAGCTCGCCGGCCCATATTCACCGAGCACTTCCAGGCCCTAATATAAAATCCGATACAAAAATTCAAAGTGACCATTTACATTCCCTGCACACACAGAGGCACTCCGGCATGCGACATGACACTTCCACGTACGCGCATACGCTTCCTCGACGTCATGGACACCTTCCTCCATGCCCAGGAAGCGCTCCGCTTAGGTACGACACTACACTGTCATATAC